>QKWP01003591.1:0-18217 GCA_003550325.1 Gigaspora rosea | reverse complement strand
GTTCATAGTAATTTATCTCAATATGTTACATTCTTGAATATTGACGGTTAAAATATTAGCTCTTTATTTTTAAATATTTTTAATTAAATTAATCCATTTTATTATAATTCGAATTATTTCGAATTATTTTCACTCTTTGTTCATAGTAATTTATCTCAATCGATTTCGAATTATTTTGAATTATTCTACGTTATATTGCGTAATTTCTTGCATAATATTGCTTAATAATCTTACGTAATATTTCGTAATTTTATATTTCGCTATATTGCTAAAGTTATTATTTAATATTGCTTTGTTATTACACTTCGTAAATTATTGCGCTATATTTCGCCCTATTAAATTTGCTGATGCAGTTATGTGATGAAATTATAAAAATTAAAGAAACTTTAAATAAAGGGTTTTAAAATTATTTAAAAATGCTCAAATCTGTCACTTTTGATAAATAATCTTGAATAAAATAATTCTTTAGCAAATATAAAAAATTTTTTTAATTTACAAGAATACATCTACTATAAATAGTTACAAAAAAAAAAAAAAAAGACAATAATTTGCTATAGACTACCTACTAAATTCTATTCTAATATTTTGATATACAAAAATTAATTATATTTTGTATAGCTTTATAAATTTGAGATCATACCTTTGATGATTAGTTTATTAACCCGATAAAAAATCCTAAAAAAAAAAAATCTGAATATATATAAAAAATTGCATCAGGTCACTGATATTTATGACTAAAAGTTATGATTTGACTATTGTTTATTTTAGCATCTGTAAATGCGCTATAGGTCTGATAAGTTATATGCATAAACAGTTAATATCGAATATACAATTTACAAACCATAATGCAACAATAAATAAACCAACTATACAATATATAACAAAGTGTAATGAATAGGGTCATACAGACCAATCAGTTCTAAGGTTTTGCAGGTCAATATTGCTTAACTCACCATATAAACTATACATTTATTGCATTTGTTTTTGGTATAAACCCATATTTTTAATTTAATAACTAATTAACATCAAATTAAAATTACAACTATATATAATAAAAAAAAAGACCAAAATTAAGTTAATTAAAATTTTGTAAATTTTGTAGTTTTGAATATATAATTTTAATAAATAATATTTACTAATTTTAAAAAGAGAATATATTTTTCATGCAGTCACATGGTTGTGCACCCATCGGCAACTATATATGATTAGCTGACCTTGCACTTCCCTGGTGGTTTGTAAATTATATAATCAGGTACATACATACATATGCGTATTTTTTATTTTTTTTCTAGCAGGCTTGTATAAATTCTAATTTTTTTCTGTTGGAATCCAAACGTGCCGACAAAGAAAGAAACGTGTAATAAATGAAGTTTTCGATCCAGGCTGGAACTATAAAGACAAGTAGTTCTAGATTTTTATTTTTTTATGGAGTTTTTTGTTCTTCTATTTATGTTTTCTTCCTTTCGTAGATTTATACTTCATCAGGAACATGAATTGGAGTCGTGAATGGAACTGTAAAGATAAGTACCAGTAGTTCCAAGTTTTTTTTTCTTATTTTTTTTTTTTGGTCTTTTACTAATGTTTCCATTTATATAGGTTTTTACTTCACTGGAAAATGTGGAATAGAATTGAAAGGAGTTGTGAATGGAGTGCTGGTTGGAGAACTAGAACTATAAAGATAAGTAGTTCCAGGTTTCTCTTTTCTTTATAGTTTTTTTTTTCTTTTACTAATAGTTTTCTCCTTTTGTAGGTTTATGCTTTGCTGGAAATGTGGTATAGAGTTTGAACTGGGAATGTGGAGTTGTGGATGGAACTAAAAGATAAGTGGTTCAGGTTTTTAATTCTTTCTGTTTTTTTTTTTTTTTTTTGTTTACTGATATTTCTTTCTTTTGCAGGTTTATACTTTGCAGAGGACTTGAAAGAACGTGAATCATGAATTGAGTACCAGACCCAAGAACTAAAACCATAAAGATTCTCTTTTTTTGTGGTTTTTTTCATCTTTTTCTGGCTTATACTTCATTGGAAATATGGAATAAAGTCATGAATGAAGTGCTTGGACCCGGAACTGGAACTTTAAAGATAAGTAGTTCCAGATTTTTTTTTTTTTTTTTTGTTTTTTTTTTCTTTTACTAATAGTTTTCTCCTTTTGTAGGTTTATGCTTTGCTGGAAATGTGGTATAGAGTTTGAACTGGGAATGTGGAGTTGTGGATGGAACTAAAAGATAAGTGGTTCAGGTTTTTAATTCTTTCTGTTTTTTTTTTTTTTTTTTTGTTTTTTTATTTTTTTTTTTTTTTTTTGTTTTTTTTTTTTTTTGGTTTTTTTTTTTTTTTTTTTTTTTTTTTATGGCCTTGATACATAATTATGATGTAAAAAAATATGTAAATAAATTAAAAATTTTAATAAAAAAAAATCGTTATACAGTATGTTGAACACAGGACGTAAAGAATAAAAAAAAAACTTAACTGACAAAACAAGTTTTGCCAAGTTTCATCAACGACAAAACTTGATGAAACTATAAGTTTCATCATTGACGAAACTTGACGAAACTTGTGGTTTCGGTAGGTTTCGTCATTTTATTAGGCATCATTCTGATTTTGGTTGATAGGTCAGCAGGTCAATTGGTTAACAGGTCAGAGATCGAATGCCCATCTTATTGATCACGTGAACGATTTTTATTGGCTAATTTAGGAAGTGCACGATCGTGCGGGTGCATGAAAAACTTAAACCCTTTTTTTAAATATTTTATTAGTAAAAATTAAATTAAACTTTTTGTAAAAAAATTCTATAAATTTTTTTTTACAAAAACTTTAATTCAATTTTTTACAAGTAAAATATCTAAAAAAAATAGTTTTTATAAATTTAGACTGCAAATAAGTAATTAAAGTTATTTATTAGATATATTTAGATATATATTGGAGTTTGTATTTTTAACTATAGATATAAACAATAAAAGTTATTTTAATTTTATAAAAAGTTTTAATAAAAATACAAGATTGTACTTTTAACATTAAAAAAAAAAACTAATATTGTTTTAATTTTAAAATAATTCGACTATAATTTTAAACCAGTTTATTACTAATTACAAAACTATAATTTTTAAATTTTTGTTTAAAATTATATAATTTAATTCTAAAAATTAATTTAAAATTTGGTTTAAAAATTAATTTAAAGATTGGTTTAAAAATTAATTTAAAACCTAGTTTAAAATCAGTTTAAAAATTATTTAAAAATTAATTTAAAATATAAATTAGTTTAAAAATTAGTTTAAAAATTAGTTTAAAAACTGATCTAAAACTAATTTAAATAAACAGTTAAATAATTAATCTAAAAATTGAATTAAAAACTAATTTAAAATTAATTTAAAGATTAGTTTAGAACTAATCTAAAAAAATTAATTTAAAAAAATGGGTTAAAAATTAGTTTAAAAATTAATCAAAAATTAATTTAAAAAAAAATTTGATCTATAAACTAATTTAAAGACTATTTAAAAATTAGACTAAAGACTAAACCAAAAATTAATCTAAAAAAAACTAAATATTTAACTAGTTTGTTAAATCAATTTTTAAACCAATTTTTAGATTAATTTTTATACAGTACTAATTTTAGTTATAAACTTCAAAACAAGCTCAAAATTATAATTTTGAAATTAAATAATTTAATAAGCTTTTTTGCTATTTATATTTTTTTACGCTTTTGCATTGTATAGACACAAGAATTTATTTAAAGTTACACTGTATAGTGATGACGGATTGGAAAACAGATGCACAAATCTTCTTGATCTTTTCTTGGAACTATTAAATAGTAATATCAATATGCATAATGTAAATTATGCATCAAAAATCTAAATTCAGATATATTTTATTCTAAAAACTTTATATATTATATATATTTGCTATTTACCTAACCAGAAATATCTATATTCGCCCAAACATCTACTTTAAATATAGTATATTTATTGTCTAATACAACTCGTTCTCGTTATAGCGAAATCATTGGGCAGAGAAAAAAATTTTCATCATAGCTTGTATTGAGAGAATACTAGATATATATGTACTTCATTATAAAGGGGTGAAATTTAATAATTTCATAATTTAAAATTCATTACTATATTGAATCTTGGATCTTCACTATACGAGAGTTCTCTACATTGAGAGTTCACTATAAAGAGAGAGAGTTGTATAAAGACTTTATTTCTTATACGAAAAAAAAAAATAATACTAAATCACAGAAAAAAAATATGTTCAAAAAAGGTATTCAAGTTGTTTTCCATCGATGTGATTTGCAAGAATCGAGATGTTGCTCAATCAATTCGATTAATCGAAATAAAATTGAAGTGATCTTTCGGATTTTAAATTTCAGCCAATTAGAGTAACTCTATGAAATAAAAGATAGTTGTTAGGTTGGGGTTTTTTTGACCAAAATGATTAAACACGATCTATTTTTTTAGCCAATAGAGGGAGGCGCTTGAAAACCCAAATCTATTAAGAGTTCAAATTTTCAATGAAATTCCAAGCACCACAATCTTCACATTCACTCTCCACCAAAAATTCCGGATACTCCCATTCCCATTTATCCAAAATAGAATCAATGACAACTCTGATACGATGATTTTGTATATTAAGATGCCATTTATATTTTCCAATGACATCAAACATAGAAGTCTTTCCAAGATGACACTTAGTTTCCATCTAAAAAGCGGATAAAAGAGTCTTTAAATACCATACAAATAAAATAAAAATTAAAGACATAAATTTAAAGATGACCTACAGCATATCCACCGGCGTAACAAGAACTAGATATACCCTTTGAACACAAATGATAATTAAATTTAATTTAGTAAATTTTTAGTACAAATTTAAGCAGTTGTAATAATTTAAAATATAATTACATTGCAGACACCCATGAAAATAGGATCAGCCGAATGTCCGATGTGCCATATATTCATTCTTTCATACGGAAAAGCCGGAGGACCTGGTAAATGTAGTCTTTTTGCTGGTAATCTTTCACCAGGTGATTCATACGCGACTACAGGTATACCATAAGTGAGACCAACCAGAGCAGAGAGTGCACCACCAAGAGAATGACCCGTTAACCAAACTTTTGCACCCGGATAAGAATCAGCAATAACCTTAAAAAGATTCTAATAAATAAAGTTAATAAAGAAAATAAGCCTAGAGTATATTAACAAAACTAAAAATAATTATAATATTTACTAACCCGGGTAACTGTATAATACCTCTCGTGTACGTCCACACTTTCTTGCACGCAATCCATATTGCAATCAAAACCTTTAATATGACAATCACATACGGTAGTCCAAGTGGGATCAACCTTAGCACAACAGCATGAGAATAATAAATTATCCTAAAAAAAAAAAAAAAAAAAAAAAAATATAAATTCATGAAATAAAATGTCAAGATGACAATTACATTAAGTTTATCATTGGGTACGGTGGGTCCAGCACCAAAACCCATACTAGTGCCTTTTATCGAGATTATCAATAAGTCATTATCTTCATCACTAAAAACATGACCTCGAACACCATCATTTTCCCAACCAAAAGAAGAATTCTATTATAATAAAAGACACGAACATTAATGAATTAAAATAGAGAGTAGAAAGTGATTGATTTGTAACTAAATTTTTTCATTAACCCTTAGAAAAGTAAAAACCCACCACACCATAATTCTCACCCAAATCATACCAGTCTCCGTCGGTGATTTCGGTGTAAGCGTTATAGGTCATTTTTGCTAAACTAATAACAGTTTCCCTATCTGATACGTCAGGTAACAACTCGCGCTCCTCTTTCCAATCCATGATTAATGAAATTTGATCATTTTTTGATTTTTCTTGGAATTCTTCTACAGTATGTTTATTCGAAGGTTTAACATTAGTGCCATTGGTCGCTTTAACAGTATGGGTAAATGTCATGCCAGAAAGAAGCTCTTGCGCGCGCAAAGAATCTTTGTTGAAATCTTTACGGCGTAAAAGGTTGGGGAAACGAGAACCTCCGTGATGAAAAACATGTTTAAGTGTAACAGTTTTTACTCCTTGAGAGTTAGTTGAGAAAGGTCTATGAGGTGGTTGATTATCAGTTGATCCTTGCGTGTTATGTATTAGAAAAAACAACAAGGTAGAAAATGTGATTAAACTGACTAGAAAGTGAGTGGTCTTCATGTGGAGACGTCTAGTGTCACAAATTATTCAACAATAAAATATTAGTTCATTCTTAATTACAGAACTATAAATTCTACTGTGGTTATTTGAAGTTCCTTATTAAAACTTCAGCGTTTTGTAGAATATGATGGAAGTTCCCTCTTTTATATAGAGGTTACAGTGCCACGGCATAAGATCGATTTTCGTTCACGTGAGTCTCTGACATCAAAAAACTCGCGTTTAGACAAAAAAAAATAAATTCTTGTGCCCTTTCAAACTTTGATTTAGGCCCGCCCTAATACATTATAAATGAATTTTTTTATTTGGTTATTACATAATCTTTCAAAAAACGAGACATCCAGAAAATGTAATTAAAGTATATGTTAATCAAACTTCTAGATTAATAAAATGCGCAGCAGATTTATGATTCTGATTGATATTGATTATAATACAGTAATTACAGTAATACAGTAATACATACAAAATTCTGTAATTAATTTTAATACAGTAATAATGATTATCGTTATGTAAAAAAAATCTATTAGCTAAAAATCTAAAAAATTCAATCTACCGGTAAAAAAAAAATAGCCAATCATGCTTAATGCAAGTATTCACGTGATTTGGTTATTAAAGAATTTTTTAAACGGCTTAGATTTCCGAATCGTATTACGTTACATTGAACCGTGATTCATTATCTGTTATAGGCTAGTTTGATACGTAAGCTCAAAATAATTTTCGATTCCGGGGTATATGGCATTAGAATTGGGTTATTACTGTATTAACTAATATTATTCACATGGATAAGCACCATCCGAAGGCTTGGCGGTTTATATTGCAGCATATTTCAAAGACAATGGGATAGTTTAGATAGTTTAGGGGACTTTTCTTTCGCGTCAACGTAATTCTACAATTTGATTGGTCAAACATGATATTTCGAGCATTTGCCGCAATCATTACTGCATTACAGAGCCATTCATTATCATCTGATCTAGCATTGATAATTGATATATATATATAATACAATTTGTACGTTGTTACATATTTTTTTTTTTCTTATAAAGACTTTCACCAACTTTTAAATTTCGATATAACACTCCAAATCAGGAATGTACTCTAGCGAAACTATTGAGCCACGAAGCGTACGATCGGTTATTGGAAGTACAAACGGACGGTCTTCACAAAGGTTTGTACTGATTAGCGCGCTAGTATTCACGAACTAGACCAATTTCATTAAATTTTTGATATTTTTATACGTAGAAGAACGGCTAATGTTAGCACATCTGCTTCTTCACGTTTATTCATGAATGCGGTAAAGGATGCAAGTAGAAGTTCGAGGACGACGGGAGAAAAATATGGTTTGTTATATATTTAATACAAAAAAAAACAGTCTCTTTACTCTTACGTCATTAGACAGGAATTGCATAAGAGTTCTAACGTAATTATACCTTCATTGTAATTTTCTTTGTAATTATTCAGAGGAAAACGGCTCAGATAGAACAAGTAAACGTTCTTACAGCCCAGTCAAAGATTACTCTAAAGACGATCCAAAAGCCAAAGCTCGAAAAGTTGAGAGCGAATCAAGTATAGATAAATATCGTATACACGAAACAGATCTTTCTCACGATAAAATATCTCGTATAAAGCTTGAACGACAATCAGGCGATCAAGGTTCATATGATGTTTTGCAAGAAGAACACGATCATAGTAGATATGGTAAGAAATGATTAAGTGTTTACGTTATAAATTTTTAATTGTTTAAAATTATTTGTAATGAATCATTTATAATTATTAAATATTATTAAATAGTAAATGAGCGACGTCTTTCACAACAAAGTACACGGCAAGCTCAACAGCCAAGGAGTGTTTTAGATCGGTTAGGAAAAAAAGGGGGTTTGATGACTGCTTATATCAATCCTGCTTTTATTCAAAATTCCAATACAAATCCTATACCTACACAATCCAATAGTAATATCACTAAAATTTCTCGTTGCCGTCATTGGCCTAATTGTGATCTTGGTATTCAATGTAAATTTCATCATCCAACAGAAATTTGTCCGTAAGTGTTTTATAAAAATTTTTTGATAAAAAAATTAAATTAAATTATTCTATTTATATTAAAAAAAATATCATTTTGTTTTTAATCAGCATGGTTCCTAATTGTCCAAATTCACCACGAACTTGCTTATACATTCATCCTGCAAGTCAAGATTTCAATGCATATGAGCAAAGTGGCTTGTATAGACAAAATTCATTTGGCAATGGTACAGGTGGGCAACAACTAGCTTTTGGATTTGGTCCAATCGGACAAGATCCAATGAATCATTTCGTAGTTGGACAGAGCGTGGGAGGATTTAGCGGAATGGGTCAGAATGTATTCGTACCTAATTCATTCAATCAGAATAACATTCAACAAAGCCCATTTAGTTCAAATTCTCTTAAACAAGGTGCTTCTAATAATAAAATTATATCTGTACAAGGTCAGCGTGATATAGAACAAAAACTTAAATCTGGATCTATAAACTCTGTCACAGCAACAGTTAATACGAGCACTTCAATCACTACTACTTCTAGAAATGTCACTACAGGATCTCAAGATGCAAACTTACCGCAAAGTTCCCAAGCTCTTGCAGTTGTATGCAAATATGGTGAACTTTGTGCAAATCCTAATTGTATGTATGCACATTCTAGTCCTGCATCTGTTGGGACTGGTACGATACCATCACCTATATTAGATGTACCTTGCAAATATGGTTCTGAATGTGTAAATCCAAAATGCCATTACTCACATCCATCTCCCGCTAATTGTATGTATAATTTATAATGTTGTTTTTTTTTTTTTTTTTTAAAAAAAAAATAAATAAAAAAAAAAAATAATATATTAATGTTTATTTTGCTATATTATAATAGTGAGTACTCAGGAACCTTGTAGATTTTACCCTAATTGTCAAAATCCAGTATGTCCATATTTACATGCTGATAATAGGTATGTAAATTTTGATAAACCTTTAATAACGTGTTTTTTTATATACAATAATTAACATAACTTTTATTATTATAGTGGTAATGTTGTTAAAGTACCAACACCTTGTCGTAACGGTGCTCATTGTACACGACCAAATTGTCATTTTATGCATCCTTGGGATATGGAAACGGATAATACAAATATTCCGGTATGTAATTTTTTTAAATATACAGTATATATCTGATATGTATATATGTGTATATATGTGTATATATATGTGTATATATATGTGTATATATGTATATAGGTATATAGGTATATAGGTATATATATGTATTTGTAGAATAATTTATTGATTATGTACTTTATTTTCATCCATTTAGTGTAAATTCGGTTATAATTGCCGGAGGCCTGATTGTGCTTATTCACATCCAAATGGCAAAAAGGATCATACACCAAATATTTCCGAACGTACATTTGTATCAGTACCTGACGAAATGACAGAAAAGATTATACCATCTAAAGATAATAATAATAATAATGAAGAGACATTGCAGGTCAATAAAGATATTATAGAGAATGGAGTACGATCGGAGGACGGAAACAATAATAAAGAGAATGAAGTTGATAATGAAGCTACTAAAAATAAGGAAACGGAAGAAGTACTCAATGATGAATTTAATTGGGATCTTGATTTTGATGTTGATGTTATATTAAATGATGATGCACTTCATGGGGACATTGTTACGGATGTTTGAAGGTGTATAGTCACCAAGGGTAAAAAAAGTCTTTGCACAAAAAATCATACGACATAAAATTAGTTGTATCGCATCTAATATAAATCCGATTAACTTGTACAAAACATAGCAGATGATTGTTTTTGATTCGCTGATCAACAAGAATTGGCTATAATTAAAGATTAGTTTTATATTATCGTTATTGTTACACTGATAGTATCTTTTCACATAACGATAATATTTATATAACTCGCTCCCGTGAAGTCCCAAAACTAAGCAATATAGTTAGACTATTATATTAGATTTCGTCTAAAAAAAAAAAAAAAAAAAGTTGAAATTTTAAAAATTTAATGTAATAACTTTATATTACATTACTGGGGTAGTAATAATAAAAAAGTTGGCGGAACACGCGATCCCATGTGTTCCCCAATGTTCATATGAAACCTATGTTTTTAATGTATAATTAAAAATTTTTATTTTTTTCTGGTTAAAAATTCATAGACAATAAAATCCCATAGACAATATAAAAAAATTCGTGTAACAGCGTATCTCGCGCGAAATGACGAAATTGTTAAGATACATGTAATGTAGCATGAAGTTAACCAATAATAACCTGCGTTTTATTTGTTATGATAAACGTTGGCGTTGGCATTAAGCCAAAAAAATATAAATTATTTTCTATTATCATAATAATTATGCAATCATCACAGGTTGAATCGGATCCATTTTATGTACCCGGTAGTCTGCCGCCAAATTTCTACAGCATATATTGGTAGCCTATCAGATGAATGAAGTTAAATATGGGTCAGCCCTAAGATTAAGATATCGGGTACACTTTGCTAACTGATATCTCCATATTTAACTTTATTCACTACCAATATATGCTGCAGATATTTGGAGGATCTACAGCAGACTATCCTGATAATGGAAATTTTCTCCCATTATTTATTTATTGATTCAACCTGTTATTAGATATACATATACTGTACTATATATATATATATATAATTAGTGAAGTATATTGAAAGTTAAAAAAAAAAACCAATTTTTTTTATCCAATTCTTTAGTTCTTTACATATTCTAAAAAAATTTTGATCCATAAATTAAATTAATAATGGTAACCTTATAAATGAGCTCATTCATATTAGAAAAAAAAAGATCTCTAAAATTTTAATATTATTTATTAATAATAATCTATTTTTATCTTTTAGTATTTGGTTTTCAATGATTATTAGCTTGTACTTGTTGGTAATCCTAATTAGATAAATTATTATTATTTTTTTTTTTTAGCTACTGTACTTTAGCTAATTATTATGCTATAGCTACAACAAATATATACCAATATTTAGCTTTTTTAAAAAACTAATGTTTCATGAGCATCTTGTTTTATTCTTAATATATATAAAATCAAAAATTAATAACCATATTAAATAGCAATATAATTTATCCAATTATAATATAATAAACATAAGTTTGTTCTTTTAAAACAAATCATACTTTTAATATGAAGTGAACCAGTAAACCTTTCTTGTATTTGTTTTTTAATAATAATATCCTTTCATTGCTTCAAAACAAATAGTTCAGAAGGTCTCATTAAAACAATCTAAAAAAAAGAAAGTTTGTCTACTTGGAAGTTGCCTACTTGTTTGTTCTTATTATTTATATTTGTACATAATACAAATAGGACCCAGTATAGCAAAATAGTGCATTGAGACAATCATATGATTTTGAGAAAATCACAATTGAAAATTATTACGTGATTAATTTTAATTATAATTATAACAAACCAAATTCTAAATTTACACATATTTTATTAAAATTTTTACAAATTAATAACATTTTTTGAAAAATATAATATATAAGCAGATTATTATTATAAAATCTCAAAATCTGATTGGTTGGCCCAATGCACCATTTTGCTATGCGGGGTCCCAAATATCATTTTATGTTTAAAAAATATAAATCTACATGTATTTTAAATACCTTTTCTATTTTTGGCTTATCAAAGTTTTCTTTATTATTGTTATCCAATATTGTATTACTTGAATCAGTCTTATATTTAACTTATTATCTGCCTTGTTTGTCTTTTTTTTTTAAAGCTATGATTTATATTAAGAAAAGCTTGAATATATATATATTTATTTTATAATTTATAAATTATTTGACTCAATACTTTCTATTAATGCATTATTATATAGTAAGGACCATTCCATTAATCACCTGATTATTTTTTATCAGAGGTCTACTCCCTCCCTCTCTCTTTTAATATATATATAGTCAGGTTTTTTATATATAATTTTACTTTTTTTACTCTTTTTTCTTTTAAAAAATCACCTGATTTTTGTCACTTCTCTAATTTTATTATAGTAGTAAAAAAAAAAGTTATATATACTATAATAAAATTATATAATTAAAGTTTAAATTAATTGTATTTAAATTATTGTAATTTTATTATAAGTTACTATAAAAAATTCTTATTTATTATTCTAGTAATATACTAAAATTTTATAATTAATATATATAGTAAAAAATAAATTAGTTTGTATTAAAATTATTACAATTAATACTAAAAGCTTTTAATAGTACTATAAAACAAGAATTGAAAAGAAACTAAACTAGCAAAATCAAACAACAAGATCTTTTAAGAAAGTAAAATCCACTATCCTGGTTGCTTAAATTGTATTAAAAAAAAGAATATATGCTCTAAAAGCATATACTATAAGAAAAAAAATTGTAAAATATATAAAATTAAACAAACTAATAATTAAACTAACTAGTTTAATGAGAAAATAGATCTAAAAAGTTTAGACTGACTGAATATATTGCAAATGTCCTAGTAAATCAGTTAAAATCAGTTAAGATATGAAAGATCAGAGATTTAAATAGACAATTTTCAATAAACAATTTTTATAGTTGAGTTGCAAGTATGACAACTAGTGCGGAACCTTTAAGTAAACTACTTAAATTAGACCAAAAGTGTATATGTGGCTAGTTGTACTCTTGTTCAAATATAATTTATGATGAGTAAACTAACTAAATAAATCATATGCTTCAAAACATATATTTTAAAACAAAAAAAAAACTAACTGGTTTAAAAGTAGAATAAAGTTAAAAAGATGCTAAAAAAATTTTTTTAATAAATTATATATTTTTTAATATTAAAATATTAATTGTTTTTATATTGTTTATATATCAATTATTAACTATCATGGATATGTATTGATTATAATCACTATCAATATATTGGTTATACAGTCAACCCTCTATAAATGCAACTCGTAGAAACATTTGATCATCAAGTTTGTATAACTTCTGCCAAAACTGTATAACCTATCTTAAATACTAAAATTTGATTGGCTATGTGCATTTAGGGAGGATAGTTCAAGAGAATGTGCATTTACAGAATATAGAATGTGCATTTAGTACTATTAACACCTTACAGAATAGAAAAAACGTGCATTTATGGAGGTATTGCATTTATGGAGGTTGCATTTATGGAGGTCCGACTGTATATTAATTATTAACTATTATGAGTATATATTGATTATAATCACAATTAAAAGAAATTAGCAGAGATGTTTATAATTAATACATATTTACTTGGTTAGTAATCGATATATATTTATATATAAAATTTGCTAATAATTAATATATTATATGTATAATATATTGTTGAGATATTCTACTCTTAAAAAAAATTATGTAATTGGCTACATTATACATACTAACGAAATTGATTTTTAAAAAAGACCTACTTCATTATTATTAGAAAAATTTAAAATTTTTTATAAGGAATAGCAAATAAAATTTATATAGTTATATTCTTTTAATTTTGTTTATTCAAAAAAAGTATTAAAAAATTTTGTCTTTTAAGTAAAACTAGATCAAAACAATTTCATCTTCAAATTTTAATTTTGAGTTTTTGACTCTGAAATAATTTTATTAACATCTATAGCTGCATTATTAATAAATTAATAAAGTTTGTATTTTAAAAAAAAAGCAAAATTATTATTTTGTTCTTTTTGATTGGCTCTGTGGAATCTGAGCTAAGTTGATTTTAGAGATCAATTTTGATTGGTTGTATATAATCAAAATATGGATCAGAGATCAGATTATCATATGATCCAAAAAATCTTATCTATATTCTGGTGCTCTTCAAAGGCTTGGATCAATGGAACTCATGTTTTTACTATTAGAACACCAAATATGTAACTCTTTAGTTAAAGTAAAATTTTTCACTACTAAGCCTCCTCTGACCAAAATATACTTTGTACTTTCAGCCTATTTAATTAATAAAAATGATAAAAACCTATACTATGATAATACTATTATGAAATATATGCACTGTTCTTTCATTTTTGAATTTGAAAAACTTATTTACCCTCAATATTTTGAACAATATCCTATTACTCCTTTCTGATCCACAATAGCATATTCTATTTATTGTAACCAACTACAAAATGATATTGTAAAATATATAAAAGAAATTATAATCAGATATTGACAACTTAAAATTGAAGATAGTAAACTTTACTTCTATTAACAATTACTTTTAAATTATTTTGCAAGAAGTAAAGCTAACTTAAGACCAAATATATTATAACAAATTTTTGTTTTTATTTTCAAACTTTCTAAATAATCTGCAAAACCAAACTATAGCTATATACTACTTACAACTAACTTATCTAAATAACCAATTCAGTGAAATGTTAAACAGATTATTATACTTATTGAACAATCAATTCTTGTAGATCTTTATGGTATTATTCAATTACAATTAGAAACCTTAAAAATTCTTTCATATATTTTTAATAACTGCTATACTTTGAATTACTAGCAGACCAATACAATACTATATCAATTATTTCTATATATCTAGATAGAACTAATAACTCTAAATGGTCTTATTATTTTATAACAAGGTTTGCAAAAAATGAAAAATCTTATATTATATATAATAATAAAAATACTGAACAAAGAAATTCTAATTACCTATTACTTGCACCAATAGAAGTAGTAGCCCAAAATGTAAGAGTAAACAACAATATATTTAAATTTACAAATAATATTTACCCAAACAGAATTCATTTTAAAAGCTTTTACAGCCAAAATTTTAAAGCTTATTTACAAAAAATTGATACACTAATTATGAAAGAAATATTAATAGTTTCTGCAAAATTACTAAATTTTATATTAAACCTATTCACAAGACTATACAACAATAATATTGCCTTTAATAAATTAATATAGTAGTTGTTGGTAATCTTCTTTTGCTTCCTCCTGTTTCTGGCCAACCTGTATTTCAATTAGCTACTTGGTTACTATTTTATCTACTATTTCTAAGAACCTCTCAAGATCAAAATAGTAATATTTAATTTTTTACACTTCTTAAAAAGTATGAACTAGTAAAATTTCTACAGAAAGTTAAAACATGTTATATTAATGCCACTTGCAATTTGTATCATATTTTGCAATAAATCTAGAGTTCTGCAATTTGATTTGATCTAATTTGATCGAATATTTGATCTTAAATCAAATTTAAATTGATAAATATTTGATTTAATTTAACAAATATTTAAAATCTTTGAAAATTTATATATAAAATTTTAAAAAATTTCAAATCAAATCAAATTCAAATACAGAATTTTTAATTCAAATCAAACCAAATTTGATTTGATTAAATTCAAATATATCTAATATTTGATTTGATTTAAGTTTAAGAAACTCTAAGTAAATTATACAATTTATATTGTAGGCTTCAAAAAAATGCACCAAGTGATTTGTAACTTACTTTTTATTTCTTCTAATAAATTCTTATTATCACAAGCAATTAATAGTATAGGTTTTATACTCTAAGATACTATGCATACTAACCAAATATTTAAACTAAAACAAACCTACCTTTGTTTGTTTATATACAACTAGATGCTTGTATATGTACCTAAACAATTCTTTAATTCAACATAGTATATATAATGGTAATATAGGAGTAATTAATGATATAAACCTCAAAAATCAATCTGTTTAAATTGCATTCTCTACAAGAGGTTCTATAGTATATATTGATTTTTATATGTATACATATTATTTTCAATATATAAAATAATTGTTATTGCACTTAATTCCTTATACAGAACTGCTTTGCTCTTATAGTTCACAAAATACAAAACTTAATTTTACCAAAAGTGTCTCTTGCCTTAAATGAAAATATTTTTTCTTCTGCTTAAACTTATATTGCTTTTAGCAGATGTTCTATATAAAGCAATATTAAAATATCTAAATCTGTATTTTTTGTCAATGATGATATAGTAGTAGAGTACCAAAGATTAGAAAATATAGCTAAAACAAATTCTACTTCACTTTTATAAAATTAATAATAGAAATCATTTACTTATACAATACTAAACTTGCCAATTTAATATATTAAATCTATTCTACTTAATATGAAACTTGAGATTAACAAACAAAGTAAATATAGCTTATAAACTCTATTACTTTAATAATCTCATACACTTATACAAATTTACCTATAATATAATAAAATAAATATTATTTTCACTAGTTATTAAAATTTATTTTGTAGTATGCTTATTAATCTGAAATGTTTATATAATAACAAAAAAAGTATAAAATTTTCTATTGTACCAAAATTTAAAATAAAATAAATAATCATATGGGGTCTTTGTAGTAGAAAGGGCGGATATGTCAATATATATAATTTTGAGATAATTGAATTTAATTACTTTGTTTTACTAATCCGGGTTAATCCAAATTCACGATTTTGATTAGTTAAATATAGCATGTGACTAACGGGTAATCTCGTGATGTACTTGGCTTCGACCTTGCGCAACATTCTTTTTACATTACGTATCTTGATTTTTTATTATGCAAATTGACTTTCATTTATAATTGAAAAATGTTGATCACATTGAAATTTACCAGAATTTAATAAAAACTCATTTTTCCATTTTGGGGTCACATCCGCCCTTTCTACTGCAAAGCCCCCATATGTTACTATATCAATCAACCAATCAAGCTTTATTAATCTTGTAATATATTTAAAATTGATAACTATATAAAAAATTGTTATATAATTATGAGTCAGAAAAATCTTATATAAATACCAGAAAAAAAATAATAGCTAATTATTGTTAATTACAGATGTATAATATTTTTGAAGTACTGAAAAAAAGAATATTTAATTATAGATCACATGTGGCAATATAATAAAATAGACAAATGCTTACAAAATCTCAATAAATAATATAGGCCATTCATATTTTATCAGTCCATTTAAGCTTTGAAATTTTATCTTTAAATATTCACATAAATTTTCATTACTTTCCAATTGCAAAACCATATTATAGAATCCTGATCTATTATTATTATTTTTTTTTTTTAAGCTTCATAGCCGTCTGATCTTTATTAGCAAATTACATAAAAGCTACATAATTTAATATACTAATTGTAGAGACCGAACTAAGCCGGCTGCCCGAATTGGTGCCCAACTTTGGCTACTGCACTGAAATGGTTTGCTCATACTCAAGCGACGGTCTTCTCTATCAGCAAGAAGTATAGCACCGCCTGGCTTCAGAAAACCAACCACAGAATCCATTCCACCTAAAAACTTCTTCTTTGAGCTTCTCATAAAGAAGAAAAAAAAGGCGAAAAGATTAAAGGGAGAACAATACCTAAACGACTAACCAAATAACCAACCAAAAATACAACCAAAAGAAAGAAATAGAAAAAGAAAAACCAAAGAAAAAGCAAAGAAAGAATAGAAACTGTAGATGCTAACACGTCTAGCATAAACGATAAAAATTATATAATACTACAAGACTAATGTCTATTGGTGTATTATATGTACAGATATATAAAAAGAAAAACGAAACTAAAAAAAGATAAGAAATTTTTCACGTGCCCTCCAGATCCAACTACATCATTTATTGTTTATTTGTATGTAGCGACCAAATCCACACGTGATGGCACCGGTCCCGATTCGAATCATCCCAATTCGGAAGGAGTAAACACTGCTAATCTTTTGGAGGAGGTAAGCTAGGATTCCCACTTTTTGGCGAAAATTTTGAAAAAATCCAAAAGGAAGTATGATGATACTCAAAAGAAATTTAAAAGAAAGGGAGCAGTTGGAAAAACTCAATTTTTTGTTGTTCCCTATTGTTTTGCCTAGTGTTTTGACCCGGGTGGGTATCATCTGGGTCATCCGCGGGTGGGTGGGTGACCCGGGTCAGGTTGTAACAGCACAGGTGAAAACGGGTGGGTCAACCCACAGGTGACCTATGGGTCACCTGTGAGTAGAGGTTAAATATTTAGTGATCAATCATTGATCGATCATATACAAAG
>QKWP01003589.1:0-10817 GCA_003550325.1 Gigaspora rosea | reverse complement strand
TCAAAAATTCATTGACTAGCTCTTGCCTGCTAATGTCAAGATTGACCAAAAAAATTGTCTTTTTCCTTAAAGGGCCGGCCTGCAGAAAGCCAGGCCGGCCTCATGAAGCCGGAAATCCACTTGAACAGTATACTCTTAGCATCATTAAAAATTCTTTGAAATTTTTCTTGCTTCGTTTCTTTTACAGCATCTTCATTATTTTCTTTTTCGTCTTTCTTCTGCCTTTTTCGGCTTCTTGTAGCTTTTTCACCCTCATCTATTTCTTCTTCTTCTTCATTTTCGTTAGTTCTTTTTCTTTTCATTTCTTTCATCCCACTTAATTCTTCCTACTCTGCAATGGCTTTACATCGTAGTATCCAAATTTTTTCGTGGAATTTCAAACCCAAAGCTTCAAATGCTTTGTTTTTAAAATATCTTTCCACTATTGATTCCTTTTTGAGGCTTGCAGGAACTAAGCCTTGGATTATTAACTTCCGTTTTCTAATCTTTTCATACTCATTTTCACCAAAAAGTACTTTTTCGACGGCTTTAAAGATTTCTGGGTCAACTTCTTTCTTCTTTGTATCTTTGTTGCGAAGTATTTCCTCTTTGACCTCGTGTTCTATTTTTCTCCATAGGCCTTGATATATCTCACATTCTGCCAAGTGGTCTTGTGTTTCAGATTCTCTAAAACACGCTATTCACTGATCAATTTCGTACACTCTCGGATATCTTTTATGTAGTAGAGCCATTACCGGCAGGAATTGTCTATACATTTGATCCTATTGACCCAGGCCCTACTTTGCTTTATACTCCTACAATTACGGCCCTTCAACTTATTTAGCTGACCCCATGTGCTACCCCAATCGACTTCCTTACTATTTTTCTTCTCTTTTAATATATCTATAATACCTGGCAACCTCTTCCATTCTACATCAAAAACCGTGTTTGTAACTTTCTCCACAAATTTTCTAATTGGTCTATCTATTATGCACTTTTCCCATTTCGGGACTATTCTCATTCCTTTAACCCAACTACTAGTGATCTTAAAGCACCTTTTGCTTTTAAGACCCTCTTTAGCTAACTTATCTGCATATTCATTCCCTTCAACTCCCATATGTGCTTTAACCTTAACAATCTTCCAATCTATTTTCTTCTCCTCAAGACACTTCTGTATCAACCTCAGGACGCTACCGTTGCTTATTTTAACTTCTTCTCTTAAGCTTTTTGGCTTTCGCATTTTCTTAATTAGGCTTATAGCATTTATGCTGTCTGAGAATAATTCCACTTTACTTTTACATGGAACCGCCAAAAGTGCTGTTGCAATCGCTCCCATTTCTGCCCTTGTTGTTGAAGGCCAATCCAACAAGGCTCCGTTGAATTGAGGATTGATGAATCCCGATACCTGTTTCGTTTCTTTGGGATATGCTACCCAGCCAATCCCCATACTTTTCTTACAAACCCTGCTTGAACCTCTTCCTGAGTTAAGGAGCCGTCCGTATAGATACACCATTTAAGGCACCCTTTCATGCGCTCATTCAGAGCTTTCAACTCTTTTCGCGTACTTTCTCCGTCTATCCACTCATCTATTATTTCTTCTTTCTTACACTTTACTACAACATCATGCACTTCCTGTTCTTTTTCTAAATTGTTACTTGCGTCTTTGTCCTGTCTGTATACCAGATCAGCGCACTTTATTTCGCACAGAACTCTATCTTCTCGCTTTTTAACAAGCCTTCTATTCAACGCATGTTTAGGACTTTTGAAAGCTTTGAATATTGTGTATTTTCCACTTTTTCCCGCTTGATCTTGTGCACAACCTTTGCATTGTTCTATTTCATTCTTATCTGGTTTTATATTTTCTTTTTCCCTCCAATGCTCGATCTGATAGGTTTTCTTTCGTTTTTAGTTAACTCTAACTTTGCCTATCTGTGGAGTTTCTTCATTGTTTTTGAAAACAATTAGATCAGATTTTCGTCCGTCTTCTGAAATCACATTTAATTCTGGTTTTAGTGCCAACATATTTCTGCTGCTTCGCTTAAATGCTTCTTTTAACTCTCTTGTTTCTGCGCTTGCTAAACAAGCTTCTTCTAATTGCACTAACCATATTGGTTTTTTACCCGAACCTTTTTGGTTTCTCAAATTTTTTAAACGCTCCCAAGACAACATATACGTGCTATTTGTATCGAATAGCTGTTCTAATAGAAAAAGTTTTACCGACTTTTCTTTCAGGAAGCTCTTTATGCTTCTTTTTTTTCAAGACGTCAACTATCTCGGTGCCTTGCTAAGCGATTTTAAGACTTTCCTTCCAAATACTACTACTAAATGTGATGCCAATCTTTCTTGCCTCTTTAATCACCCTGACGGTCATGTTGTAGGTGTCTATTATTTCATTGAGTCTATCACTTTCCAGACTCGGAATCGCACTAATACATTTATTCGAGATCTGTGCTTGTTTAAGTCTTATCCAAGTGGATTGGCCGAGCCTTTCCATATCGTTAAGTCTAATTGCAAGATTACTAACATGATGCGCTAATGTACTTTTTCAGAATAGTTGAACCCTAGCGATATTTTTATGGTTTAGTACACCATACGCCGGTGTTAGCTGCAAGTCCACTTTTTGATTTTATTAATTTTAAAAAAGGTTTATGTAATTGCTCGCAGTTATTCCTACTTAGCATCACTATTTGTGCTCTGTACTTCGCTCTCGGAATTAACACTTTAGGGGAGTAACAAAAATCAGGTGATTTTTTAGGGGGGGAGGGGGGTAAAAAAAGTTAAAATTATATATAAGAACCTGACTATTTATATATNGTAAAAAAAGTTAAAATTATATATAAGAACCTGACTATTTATATATTAAGGAAGGGGGGGTAGGCCTCTGATAAAAAATAATCATGTGATTAATGACACTGCCCTTATTGTTTATATATGAGGTGACTAAGCGTCGTTTTCTTTTTCTTCATGCAGTGAGTTAGCGCCCACACCTCCTGCTCTATGACCTTTTGGACACACTTTAGCGCTTGTTTTTCTAAGATCCAAACTCCCAGAAATCTTGCAACCTGGTCCTTTCTCTTTGCCAAGACTTTATCTTTTCCTTCGCTCATTTCTATTGTAACTGCTTTATCTTTACAATTTAGGACTACTAGCTCGGACTTTTTCCCATTTATTTTAATGTCATTTAACTGGTAAAATTCGTTTGCAATTGCTAAATATTCTCCATATCCACTTTAGATTTGGCAATCCACATGGTATCATCTGCATACGTCAAAACGGCTTGTCGCAGCTTTTCGTTTCTGCTTTTTACCGTGGTTAGATCAACTGGCCAATCAACCTCAAGAGAATATCCAAAAGATTCCTGTTCTGTATTGTTCTAAGTAGCAGATCATAGTATATATGCAATACAAAGGTGAGACCACCTTTCCTTGGTCAATTCCGTTTTTTGCAACTATCTCTTTGCTATATCCGAAGGCAGTTACCACTTCAATCCTCCTTTCTTTATATAAGTCAATAAGGAAATTAACGATATTTTTTGGCAATTTAATTCTCTTTAGTGACAGTTCTAACATTTCCAAGCTTACTAAATCAAAAGCTTTTTTAATGTCTTGCATCAACAACTACAGCCCTTTGTTTTTTTCCCGAGCGTCTTCTAATATACTGTTAAGTATTTGTATTGGGGTATTCGTACAGTTCCCCGGTAAGCCTGCGCAGTTACATCCTTTTAGGATATTTTTCTCTTTGAATATTTGACCCAATCTTGTATTTAAGATGTGAACTGTCATTTTCCTTAATGTTTCAAGGAGCATTATTGGGCGAATATTGAATAAGTTAAAATTCCAAAATTCACTTTTTGGGATCGGGTACAGAATCCCTTTCTTCCATTCACTTGGAATCTTTCCCGTTCTTATACAAGAAATTGCAAATTCACGCAATATCTTTTCTGCTTTTGGACCGGCCTTCTTAATTAATGGATAAGTGATTCCTGTAGCCCCTGGAGCTGAGTTGTTCTTTGTCTTCTCCAATGCTTCATACCATTCTTGTTCACTTACTTCTCCAGCTAAGTTACTGTACCATTCATTATCTATTTCTTGTAACGGTTTGTAAGCCTTGGTCCACCTTTCATTCATACATCTTGTTTTGATCTTTCTCTTTTTGTATTGTTCACAGAAATGATCTGCTGCTTTTTCCTTTATCTCCTCCTCATCAGTAACCAACTGCTTTTCTCTTCCATTATCTACTACAATTCTATCTAAAGTAATCCTATTACTATGTCTATCTAAAAGGCTATTTATCATTCTTCTTTGGTCTGTTACCAGCATGTCACCCCGTTCCTCAATTTTGCGTCTTATTTCCTCTTCCTCTATTCTTCGTTTTTCTGTTGTCCACAGGTTATACTGTTGTTTCCACTCTTCTTTTACCTTATCTAAGATTTCTCTTGTCCATCTTTGTAGTGTCTCGTGTTCTACTAATACCATACCTTGAAGAATTTTTACTATAGGATCACCCTTCGCTACTTCTATATTTTTCCCTATATTGCATTTGCACTTCCTACACACTTTGCTGAGCAATTTAACCTTATTTTGTAAGGCTTTAATCTCTGTATTAGAACTGTCTTGCACTATCTCCTTCTTTTTGCACTTCATAGGAAGGTGTTTTCTTGCCGAACCAATAATACAGTCTTTGATAACTTTCTACTTTTTATTCAAATTTTCGAGGTCAGTTTCCTTTTTTTTGTGAACACTTTTGGTGACATCTTTCCATTGCGCACTTAAGGCCCTTTCTAAGTACTGAGTATATGCTGTCCAATGATTTTCATCTACTTCCTTTATATCTACCATCAGTCTTGCGGAGTTAAAGTTAGATTTTTTAGAGCGACTTGATTTTACTAGGCCTATATCTGTTGTTATATTTGCCGTTACAATAACGTGATCACTTGCTGTAGTTGTTGACATATCTATATATTGTACTTCCAAAATATTCCTTTTTAATTCTTTGGAAACCCATATGTAATCGATACGTGACTCCGTTTGACTATTACTCCAAGTATGCTCGTATTTGTTTGGATTCATCCATCTATTTGCGTCTGTGAATCCACTGTTTTCTAGTTCTCGGAAGGTATCTTCTGTCATTTTATTCCTTTTACCCTCTCTACCTCTACGAATTGCCTTTCATAATTAAAATCTCCAGCCAAAATAATTCTTCTTTCTTTCTTTCTTTTTTCTTCGATCTTGTTCTTCAGAAGATTTTTAATTTCAGCCCTGATTTTGTCGTCTGTAGGGGGAGCGTAAACTATAATGATGCTGAAATCTATTTTTTTAAACATTAGAACTATTTCTATACCATAAGCACCCCATTTGTTTACTTGGGCCATGTGTTTTGCCCACTTATTCCTAATTAAGATACCAATATCGAAACCTTTCTTTTTCTCTTCTCTTACTTCAGTCCAAAATCCTATTATGTCCTTTTCCTGCTTTAGCAGCCATCTACCTTCCTTCTCTTCTACATTAGTCTCGCAAATTCCTACAATGTCCAGTTTATCTTCTTCTATTAAGTCTACCAAAGCCTCAAGTTTACTTTTGTTACTTCTGATCCCATTGATATTATGAAAACCAAACCTAAGTACACTCAAATCTTTTTTAATGTTTTTACTGTTATGAGTACTGAGCGACTCCTTTTGGTTAGAACTGGCCTCCTTTTTCTTTTCTCTAATGTCTATCTGTGGACCTGTTGAGGAGTCTTCTTGTTGAGAAGCCAGTTCTTTTTCATACTTTTCAACTGGTGCGCCAATTAGGAGCGGTAGGAGACCACCCCTTTGAGTCTTGGATCCTTCTTAATGATATCAACTATACACCCCTTTATATCTTTGAGGACCGATTTTGTAATCATTTCAATTATATCTTCTAGCTCTTGGTCACTTTCTACGGCCTTTTGTTTTTCCTTCTTGTTTTGGGTTGGTACCACAACTTTTGATTTAATCACCTCGTTAACCTCTTCTTTATTTTTAGGTCTTTGTATTACACCTTCATGCTCTCTATAGTTTTCCATTCTGAGACATGTTTGCTCTTGACTTTTAGAGGTCTCTATTTTCATGTTTAAATCCCACCAGAGTGCCTTGTTGTAGTAATAGATATTCTGTCGAGTCGCTTTTTCTTTATCTTCGTTTGTTTCAAACTCAACCACTGCTTGGCTTCTAGGATTTCCATTTCTGTTATAGAAAATGTGTACTGCCTTTGCTCTAATTCTTCTTAGTTGTCTAAGTAAGAGCACTTCTTTTGTATTCGTTAGTAGGTTATTAAGCCTTGCGTGGAATGTTCTTCTCAGGTCGAGCTGCTCTTTATCACTTTTGACCATTGTGATTCTTGCTAAGTTTCCATCCTTTAACGGCAAGACCCAGATGTTTTCAACCTCTGTTTCAATTGACTTTAAGGGATCTTTTCCTTTCCAATACAGCTCCGCTCTTGTCTTTCTGTTCTTACTGTGTAAAATGAAAATTTCGTCTGAGACTTTTATCCTTCGTCTAATTAATGCAATTATTTCTTTTTTTGAAACATAGTATAGTAAATCCCATATTGTATACCATTGTTCTCCTGTCTGTTGTTTTAATTCTTCATTCGAACATTCTTCATCACCTTTCCCCGGTACTGAGTTTTTCTTCATACATTCTGTTTCTTTTTCTTTTTCTTTCTCAGTTTGGCTTCCTGGTATATCGCCTTTAGGCGTGGTATCTACTTTGTTGTCATCACTTTCTCAACTACTCTGTTTGTTAAAGGTTTAGATAAATTCTTGTCAACTTCAAGTATCTTCTCCTTTTCACTGGGCTCTATCCTGTTTTCCTCAAGATGCGCTTCTATTACATTAAAGATTTGTTGTTTGATTTCATTATTGCCATAGTCCATTTTACTGGTCTCTGTAATTGCAAATACTATTTTTTGACTCAGTTTTTCAATTTTAACATCTTTAATGTATTTTGGTACTGGGTCCTTCTCTTTAAGCTTTTCCGCTCCATTTACTGCTTGTTTATATTGTATCCAGTTATATGTTTCAATTGCAGTATGAATTACATACACTGTTTCTGGTTTTTCTATATCCAAGAATTCTGCAATTTCAATATCTCTCTTGAGCACCCTGTGATGCTATTCGTTTAATATCGACATAATTTTTTGATCTTGATAGCAGAATAGCCGATTAAATTCTTTAACGCATTCCATGATGATCTATATATTTTTTCACTATAGGTCACGTGTTAAAGTTGTTTGGAGCCTGTTATTTCTACTTATTGTTGTAGTATTGTGTTACTATGTATTGTTGAGGCTTAGTCATAGCTGGTTTCGTTTACTTGAACCAATAATTTCTTTTGTTTATGTTGCAATGCGTATTTGTTTTGTTGTTTACCTATTTTGATCAGTTACATGTTTGTTTTGCTACACATCTACTGATCTGCGATACAGGGTTTTTACTAGTCCCCACTTTTTCCAAAAAATTTTTCAGAAAAAGTTGTTTTTCCAAAGTTGTACTAGTCCAAAGTGGTTTTTGTACACTGTTGTTTTAGAGTAACTAGTTCCTGCTGCTCAGGGCTATCTTTGTTATGTCTAGTTCCCTATATTCCGTGTTGTTTTTAGTGTTTTTGTCGATTTTGTTTCTGCTAAAATTTTGGTCACAGGGATCAGCCATTATTTGTTAATTTTTAAAACTATATATTTTTATATATAACAATATATAAATATTTTTATTAAATTATTAGTGGGTAAATACAAGCTTTATTTTTTTTTTCTAAAATTGTTTTAATAATTTTTATTTATTATTTTATAATATATATATATTTATTAAATTATTAGAAAGTAAGAACAGCTTTATTATTATTTCTAAAATTATTAAATACCTATATGGAGTACCAACTAGCCAAGTTCTTTAAATAAGATATTTTTAAATCTAATAATATATATTTTACTAAATATCTTAATTAAATTTTAGTAGGTAAGTATAAGCTTTATTTTAATTACTGGTATATTTAAACTAATATTTAATAGCTAATTTTTAAATTATCTATTTTGTATTTAATAATAAATATTTTAACAAATATATTTAGATAGTAAGTATAAGTTTGATTATAAGTTTTAAATTAATATCTAATGGTATATTTTTTAATAATATTTTTGTTAAATTATTAGCTGGTAAGTATAAGTTTTACTATATAATTTATTTTAATTTTTAAACTATATATTTTTATATTATATATTTAATATTATATTTTTTATTAAATTTTTTTATTATTAAATATTAGTTCGTAAGTATAAGTTTTATTTTATTTATTTAAAAGTTTTAATTTAATTTGTAAATTATTCTATGTATAATTTACAATATATATATATTTTGTTGAATTATTAGAATGTAAGGGCAATGTCATTAACCACCTGATTATTTTTTATCAGAGGCCTACCCCCCTCCCTCTTCCTTAATATATAAATAGTCAGGTTCTTATATATAATTTTAACTTTTTTTACCCCCCTCCCCCCTAAAAAATCACCTGATTTTTGTTACTCCCCTAAGTATAATTTTTATATAATAATTTTTTAGTCTATTTATTTATAATTTTTATTTATGTATATTACAATATAACAATATATATTTTAATAAATATTTTTATTAAAATCCTTAGGAAGTAAATATAAGATTTGTTAAAATTATTTTTAGTAAACTTTAAATTATAATATTATTTATAATCTTAAATTTTTTTTACAAATTATTAGCTTGTAAGTAAAAGCCTTATTTTAATTATTTTTAAAATTATTATTTAAAAAGTTTTAAGTTACACGTATATGGAGGTGTTAGTAATAACCAAACAAATTATTTTTAGTAATATTTTTTAAACTTTAGATTAAATTTTTTAATAATTATTAAACTAATTATAACAAAAATTATTTATTTTAATTCTATAAATATATAATATTAAAATAAAAAAATTTTATCAAATTTGGTTTGATAGTTATTAAAATAATTTAATTTATTTAGAAATAATTTGCTTGTTTTTACTAATCCCTCTATATATCTTTATATATAATTATATATATATATATTAATAATACTTTTGTTAAAACTACTAGCTAGTATGTATAAACTTTATTTTAATTCTATTATTTAATAAATTTTAATTTATATATCTTATATTAATAATAAATGTTTTAATATTTGTTAATTATTAGTTGGTAAGTATAAGATTTATTATATAAATTATTGTTTAATAATAAATAAAAAATATGTCTTTTTTTATCTAATAATAAATAATTTAATAAATACCTTTATTAAATTATTAGCTGGTAACTATAAATTTTATTATAATTAGTTTTCAAATTACAGTATAATTTACTAATTTTTAAATCTACATATTTTTATTATTAGCAAGTAAATATAAGCTTTATTTTATTTATTTCTTAATTTATTATTTAATAACTAAATTTTAAGCTAACAAATTTGTATTTAATAATATAATATATATTTTATATTAATTATTAGTGGGTAAATACAAACTTTATTTTGTTTGTTTTTAAAATTACTATTTTGATAATTTTTAGATTAATACTATTTTATTTATCTCTAAAACTATTGTTTACTAAATTTTAAATTTTGCTTGATTATATTTAATAATTATTTAACAAATATTTTTATTAAATTATTAGTGTATACGTATAAGCTATATTTTAATTATTTCTAAACCTTTTATTTATAAAACTTTGAATATTTTTAATATAAATTATATAAGAACTTTATCAAAAATCTCTAAATTAAGATTTAAAAAATTGAGTTTTTTTAATTATTTTAACAACTAGTAGTTCTATTTAAAAAAACTTTTTTAAATAAAAGTTTTTAATAAAATATAACTAACATAAAAAGTTAGCTACTAGGTTAATAATTATTTAAAAATAAAAATTTTAATTTTTAGCAAATTACTACTATATTTAATAGTAATAATAATTTATATTAGAAATATTCAAAGTTTTTATTTAATACTAAGTTCTAAATTATATATTTTCATATTTGATAATTATTTTAAAAAATATTTTTATTAAATTATTAGATGGTAAGTATAAGCTTGATTATAAATTTTAAATTACTATTTAAGTTATATTTTTTAATATACATTTTATTAAATTATTAGCGGGTAAGTATATAAGCTTTATTATAATAATTTTATATCAGGGATTTTGGAATTTACTATCAAAAATTTCAAAAAAATCTAGTGGTCCATTTTTAATAAAACAACAACCAAAATGTTTAAATCCAAAATTATTAAAATTCAATCACAGGATCCCAGGATCAATAGAGATTTGTATCACTTTAGGTGTTTTAGAATAAACCAATCCTAAAATACTTGAAGTGAAACAAATCATTAACAATCTCTGGATTCTGTATTGGTTTTAACGATTTTGGGTTCATCAGAATTGTCTTATTAAGATAAACATTTTGGGTTGTTTTATCGAAAACGGACTATTGGATCAAAAATTATTCACTATTATTTTTTTTTGGAATTTTTAATAGTAAATTCCAAAAATCTGCTAATATTTTAAAAAAATTTATTCTTTAAATTATTTATTTTTATATATCTAATACTATATTTTTATAAAATATTAGTTCGTAAGTATAAGTTTTATTATATTTGTTTCTATATAATTTATAAGTTTATAATATATATTTTATTAATTTTTAGAACGTAAGTATAATTTTTATATAATTATTTTTTTATTTATTTATATATTTTACTATAGTATATAACAATATATATTTTTACAAAATTTTTTAATTAAATTATTTTTTTTTTTTTTTTTTAAATAGAGGTCTATCCT
>QKWP01003588.1:1584-18246 GCA_003550325.1 Gigaspora rosea | reverse complement strand
CGGTCCATCACCGGGTGCCCCAAACTTCCAAACCAGTTGGTCCAGAAGGGTTGATCTACCCAGCATTAGGTGCTACTATGGTTTTTCTTCCCCTGGTACCTAATTCCAGAACATAGATCCTTTTCCTCCGGTGTGACTCCAGCGGCCAGGTTGGTGGACCCTCTTCTCCGAAGGTCATGTGGTCCAGTTCTTCAGCTCCAGTTTCCGATATTCCGGTTCTGGTAGCACCGTCGAAGATCGTTGCTACCTCCTTACTCGGGACTTTCCAAATGGGTTTCCATTTCCCCGGTTCCTTGGATTTGTCTGTGTCACCAGACACAACTTCGCCCGAAAGCTTCTATTTGAAATGGTAACCAAGGACTACAGGTAATATACCCAACCGATCGACAGGAAATGGTTACCGTAACACAGGACTATTTTTCCAAAGCGTCGGCAGTGGGATTTGAACCCTAGACCTGCCACTTGGGGGGTGACAACTTACCAACTTCCCTAAGTCGCCACACCCTAATAATGTGATATTGTACTGAGTAACATCTTGTATTTCATTTAATAAATTTTTATATTTTTGATTTAAAATTTCGCTGCCTGTTAACTCTTGTTGGTCAGCCATTTTTAGTTTAAAAATAACTTGTTCTTTAAAAAAAATTCTAAATTTATTTTTTTAAACTTTAGAGTGAATTATTTACAATTTTATATATTTTTTAAAAATAATGATTTTTAAAAACAAATACAAATTAAATACATCAGAAGTATCAAATATTTCTTATGATTCAACAAAAAAAGCTTGGGTTTACCAGAAATATAAAGACAATATAAAACATAGAAATGGTAAAAAAAATAACAAAAATTTATTCAAACAAGCAATTAATTACAAACTAGAATATAAAAAAATGTAGCTTAGCAAAAATAAACTATAAATACCTCAATTGTTCTCTTCTTTTAGTAATTTAAAATGAAAATCAGTAAAAGACAAATAAATTATTTTAAAAAAATACAAATTGAAACAAAAAAATGGAAAGAATTTTATTCAAAAATTTATTATGAAAAAAAAGAAATTGCTTGGAATTTAGTTGATAATTTCAATAATATATCATTACTTAAACAAAATCAAATCTTTCTACAAAATCCAAATCTGTATCAATATTTTATTAAAATAATAAATGAAATTCTTTTTTTTTGTGATCAATTAGAATTATCAAGTGATAAAGTCTTGATAAAATATCAAAATATGAAAAATGAAATTTTAAATTCACAAACTCCAAATCAACATATAATTGATCTTGCTATAAAATATAGCAAATATCAATTCAAACCAGAATTATATTTAGAAATATCAGAACTTTTAAAGCCAATATCAAAAATAGAAAATTTTTTTCGACAACTTGCTAATCAAATTAAAGGCAAAAATCATATAGAAATTCTGCAACAGTTTATAATAAAAATTATAAACAAAATACCAAACTACCAAAATTTATTAATATCAAGTACAAGAAAACACTACAATCAATATTTCTTAGTAATGAAGATATAAATATATCAATCAAAAATCTAGAACTTTTTGAAATAATCAAAACTAAAATTTATGAAATTTTATTTTGCTGTAAAAAGCTATATATGTGAGAGACAAATAATGTAATTATTTAATATAGAAAAATGATTCGTAATATTGAGAAATCAAAGAACAAAAATAGTTTTGTAATTCGTTTAGCTTTAAGTTGGACAAGATTCAAATTCAAACCATATGTTTCGTTATAAACCAGTTTTAATTCCTTTTATTGGACGATTAGATTATTGGTTTAATAAGATTGTTAGTCAATACAAATTAAAGTAAATAAACAAATTCAAAATTGCATAGCAATTTTGCATACATACACTTATCTTGCCAAAAGGCTTGAGAGGATTACATAGCTTGGCCACGTTAAATTAATTAAACAAATAAGGGTAATAACAGATATTACGTAATATCCTAAGAGGGAGGGGTCTCTAATTTTCTTACATTAGATATATAAATTTATAACAGCCAATCAAATTTCTCTTACATGGGGAGAAGGGGTAGAGGGTATAGTAAAAAATATTACGTAATACTTGTTATTACTCTAACCAGGCACAACTTAACACCCTGCGGGGCATCCCACTTTTTTTTTGCTCCGAGGCCAGTACTTGGTACGCCAGTCTTGGTTACCAGGCTGTAAGCCTGGTTAGTCTAGTTTGTTGTTAATAAAAAATTAAAAATAAACAATACAAATAAAAAATTTGTTAATTATGTATAAATTTTTAAAATACTTATAATTAATTAATATAAATAAAAAATTTATTAATTGTGTATTTATTTTTAAAATATTACAAGTATTTTAAATGAGAAAAATTCTTATTTAAGATAAATAATTGTGCATTTTTGTGCACTATTTAAGTTCTACGTGCACTTTTTTTGATTTTTTGTGCACTATTTGATTGTTAATTTTAATTTACTGCGCCACGCTTTAAAGTTGTAATATTTGTCCTTTACTTATTGTTTTTAAATAATTAGTAGAATAACGTAGTGATTATCCAATGTTACATTAATTATATATATTTTATGAGAGCATAAATTATAAATTTTATGTTCTTAGCTTGTTCTCAAAAGAGAACATGATTTCTAATTGTAGTGTTCTCAAATTTTTTTGAATGTTCTTGAGAACATTGAGAACATTAAATATTCTTCACTGGCATTCGTTGCTGAGGTTTTTGAGAAGGAAATAGTTGTTGTAGCAAATCGCATTTAGGTACTTCAGTAACCGGATGTGTTTTTATTGTGTAATAGAGATTGATAGCAGTATCTTCAGGTCAGGTGTTATGCAATGATACTGTTGAAACTTAACTCTAGTATAATAAAGACAAAATTGCTTATAAAAAAAAAAAAATAAATATTAGCCAATATATTAACCAATTAGAATTGAAATAGAGCAATTATATCATACATAAATAGAGATAGCTACTAAGTAAAAAAATTACATAATAAATAGCATGCCCCTAATAAGTATAAAAAGTTTAGAATTTAAAAATAATAAAAAGCTTGTAACTAAGTATATGTTTGCAGAAGTTTTAGAATCAGTCTATATTAGAGCCTATACATCTACTGCTATATGTAATATCTTTAGAACTAAAAGTATATAGTTATTCAATTTCAATACTATTAGTTTAAACCTTCTTGATTTTTTATTAACTACAAAGAAAATTGATATTTTGCAATCATTCTATCATTTTTTATGTTACTATTATCTTTTTAGTCTTTGTCATTTTTGTTTTTGCCTTTTCTTTGTTTTCAACTTTTTCAACTTTGATTTTTTTATTTTTAACTACTTTATTTTTATTTTAAAGTTAATTTCAGGCCATCTATACTTTATTAAAACAAACTCTACAAAAAAAAAGTTAATGTCAGAAATTAAGATTCTAAATAAAAATGTTGAGCACTTACAAGAAGAGTTTGATATCCTAAAAAATTCTGGTACTAGCTTCTTGTATCTAATACTTAAGTATCCTTTATATAATATTTCTAAAAATCTAGAAGTTAAAAAAGAGCAAAGTAAATCACAGCCACCTAGAAAAAAAAAAAAGAAAAACTATACCTTTTTTCAGCTTTTTATAAACAAAAAATTTTTATAACAGTTAAAAAAAGTAAAAAAAAGGCAGAAAAAAAGATAAAAAAAAGCAACATAAAAAAAAAGTTGCTATTCAAAAAAAAGTTTGTAAAACAAAAAATGTGCAAAAACAAGATACATGAAGACAAAAAAGAATTGAAAACAAATATATAAAAGAAGAAAAACAATATCTTAAAGGCAATAAACAATCTAAATAAAAAAAATTTTAAGTAGTCTAGTGTGCTGATTTAGAACGATCTCTTGATGATTAGATTTTTAGATAGATTCTTAAATAAAATAAAGTTCTATCTTTTTGGATTAAATTTTTTTTTAAAAAATAAAAGACTATTTTGGAATATAATATAATATATCTAATATTTAGTAAAAATTTAGATATTTATTTTAATAATTTTTTAAAAGTTTACAATTAGCAATATTAACTGTGCTGAATTAGTTATTATATACAAAATAACTTTTATTAGTTTTGTTATACAAGATCCTACGATCTGATTGGTGCTAAATAAAACAAATTAGCAATAGTCTATTTATAAAAAAACCATTTTAGCTACATTGTCTATTAATTTCTATTAATCTAATTGGTTTGGATTCAAATTTTCGAAAATTTTTGGAATGGACAATAAATTCAAAATCATGTGAATCACTTAAATTATGAAATTCACGTGATCATCAGCTTTTGAATAGGTCGTTTTCGGGTTCAATATTGAAGAGTTCCGCATCATCTATTCCAGGGTTGGTAAATGGCCTGATCATTTTCCAATTTTTCAAATGACCTCAAATGTCCTCAAAATGACAGGTCATTTGAGGTCATTCAAATTATGAGTCATTTGGAAATATCACGTGACCAAATGACTATGGTCATTTCCAAATGACCAGGGTCATTTGATCATTAGGTCATTTTGCATAGAGTTAACATCCTACCGATCATAAAATAATATATATGTTTACATCATCTCAATTCATGTTGATAATTAATATGCCATTTGTAAATTCGAAAATGATTTATTTTTTTTTTAATCACTTCATACCTGACCTTATGATTCGATTGGAAGAATACAAATGGGTATCATTTATCAAATGATGACTGGTCATTTGGGGTCATCAGTTATTTATCATGTGTAATAATTTTGGAGCAACATTTCATTTTATGGAGAACAAAATCAAATTTGATTGGCTAAAAGTATTGGATTAACCAGAGTTAAATGACCTTCTTAAGTCATTTGGGCCGTGAAATGACCAATGACTGGTCATTTGTTATTTGAGACATTTCGGTCATTTAAAGTCTACCATCCCTGGTTTATTCTGTATTTTATACAGAACTTGGTGCAACGCTCGATAGACGTTGCCTCACTTTTCGGTCACGTGATCCACCATAACTTCGCGATTGACCCAAATAATAAAAAATACAAATTAAGTTAATAATATAAATCTTGAACTTTATTAGTAATATAAAATCGGTAAACCTTATGCGTGTATATCATGTGTTAAACATAATAATAGATTACTAATTGCTAATATGCAGATGATACACCCCGAAAAAAAAAATCGGATAAAATTTGAACCCACTTTATTTAATTTATAGAAAGAAGTCCAATATTAAAAATTTGACCAAGTACTAAAAATTACATCTTTTTTACTAAATAAAGGAAAGTATAATGAAAAATTTTACCCCATGATTTTGTGTGACTGTCAGATTTACGTTTTTTTTGTTTGGTAAATAGCTTTTGATATTCATTATTAATGTTAATCTCACTTGGGGAATTATCCAATGTATCTAAACCCAATGAAACCTTATCTATAGGAAATCTTATCTATAAAGATAGCCAGGTTTTCATTTAGTGATACTCGTATTAAACATGAAATAATGATCAACTAATCTAGTTTTTTTTTATATTTAAAAGACGGCGTAAATATTTTTTTTTCTGCAGTTCGGATTTGCAGATTATATTACGAAAATAATTTTTTACTACATAATTAACATCCGAATCTCCTATATTCATATTCAATTTTAATTTCCCCCCTAAAAAAAGGGAAAAAGATGACAGACATTTCTTCCATTCTTCAAGGAGGCTATAATCATGCGACATCTAGATTATGGCAATCAGAAAGAAGTTTACGAAAAGCTTCACTAATGTATCCAATTTTTATAACTGATATACCTGATTCAGAAGAAAATATTTCTTCTTTACCTGGTCAAAAAAGGTAATCAGATACTAACAAAATATTTGGAGATACAAATGCGAATTATTAAATTCGTATATAACATTTTTTTTATTACACATTTCCGAAGATGGGGTATTAATAAGCTTGAAGGATTTCTTAAACCTCTCGTTGAAAAAGGTTTAAAATCTTTAATGTTATTTGGCGTTCCTACTAGTGGGAAGGTAAATTCATTCCTGTCATTGGCCGATCATTTCGTAATTTTTTTAAGAGAATTATTTTATTATACTGATAAATTTTATTAATTCGAAAAAAAAAAAAATTAAAGGATGCAACTGGATCAAAAGCTGATGATCCAGATGGACCAGTAATTTTAGCAATAAAACTTATTCGAGACAAATTTCCAGAATTATTTATTGCTTGTGATGTTTGCCTTTGTGAATATACAGACCATGGCCATTGTGGTAAATTAAAAAAAGATCTAAATTATTATCACATCATCAATCAATCGACATGATAAATTTAGTTCTTTATGATAATCAAATTCTTTGTTACTTTTAGGGTACTTAAATGAAGATGGTACTATTGATAATTTGGCTAGCGTTAAACGTATCGCTGAAGTGGCGATAAATTATTCTAAAGCTGGTTAGCTATCCTTAAAAATTTGCAATTCATTCTTTTTTTTTCATGATTATTAATTAGTCTTTGTCAAAGGTGCACACTGTGTCGCACCATCAGACATGATGGATGGACGAATCAAAGCTATCAAAGAATCATTAATCAGAGAGAATCTTGGTAATAAAATTTTATTAATGAGTTACAGTGCGAAATTCGCTAGTTCATTTTATGGACCATTTAGGTATGGTTCACATTACAATAAATGTTCTGCAAGCTTTAGAATAATCACTCAACAACGATTTAAATTCACAGAGAAGCTGCAAACTCTGCACCAGCTTTTGGTGATCGTAAATGCTACCAACTTCCCCAAAATGCCAGAGGTTTAGCACGTCGTGCAATAGTAAAGTTTCATCTCCGATTCACATGCATTATTGTTTTTTTTTTTTTTTGTACTTATTACCCCTGCATAATAAATCATTAGACACGTGACCTCAGAGAGGGCGCTGATATCATCATGGTCAAACCAGGAATGCCATATTTAGATATATTACGAGATGCAAAAGAATTGGGCCCTGATACTCCTATAGCCGTTTATCAAGTTTCAGGTGAATTTGCAATGATTTGGCGTTCAGCCGAAGCAAATGTTTTTGACCTTCGAACAGCAGTTTTAGAAAGTATGGAGTCTTTCCTGAGAGCTGGTAAGTTAATTAACATTCATCAAAAAAAAAGTTTAAGCTAGTATATTAATTCAAAATAAAAAAAAATGACAATACTTTTTATAAAAAATTTAACTTGAAATGTAGGTGCAAACTTAATCTTAACTTATTATACCCCACAGCTTCTTGGTTGGTTAGATGCTTAAGTGTTTAGAACAGATGCAATAGTTCTTTATTCAATCTTTTTATATTATTATTAGTACAAAAATAAAGATCTAAAGAATCAATCTTTTCTTGAATTATTAAAAAATTTTTCAAAAAAAAATAAAAAATAAAAATATAATCATAATAAATATAAATATTTCAATTGTCCTAATTTTGAATTCTCACACTATCATATAAATGTGTATATACGATTGCTTATGAAGTCGATTCATATGAGATCAAAACAAAATACAATATTGAAAGTTCAAATAAAGTATATATACATATATGAGCATTAAATGAATTTGAACCTAACAGCTATGGGTAAATATATATTAAGGTAAAATATTTATGTAAAAGAAAATAAGAGGATATCAGTGAAAATGTAATATACAAAATTTTTTTTTTTTGAAAGATGTTGAATTCTTATATTAATAAACCATGAAAAATAAAACGAATAAATATCAATTTTTTAAAAAATCGAAGAAAATTTTTTACATGAAAAATAAGAAAATAAGAAAATACACAATTAAAAAATAAAAATAAAAAAATACACTAACAATTAAAAAAAAAAAGTATACAAAGGTGGTGATTCAGAAAAAAAAAAGAAAAAAAAAATCAATCTACTCACACACCTTTTCTACGATAAAAATTTTTCAAAGAAAATCAACATCTTTCATTCATCCTTCATTATTACTTTTTGCATATTTAGCCAATAATTCTTCACGCTTTTTCTCCCAACGACGCCATTCACCAGTGTTGCCAAGACTACTATTATGGGAACCCATTGGATAGTCGGTTGGAACAGGGCTATCATTAACCCAAAGCATTGAAGGGGTAGTTGGACCACCATATCCATACATATAATCATCAGTACCATTACGCCAATTTCTCCCGTATTGCATTGCGCTACTAGCAGTTCCGGAACTTAGAGTCCTTCCTCTCCTTTCAAAGGGACGATTTCTATTATAATTATAATATGAAGCACGTCTAAAATGATGGGTTGCAATAGTATCGCCAAGAAGAGGAACTCTTTCCTCATCGTTGTTTCTAAATCTACAGCATCGACACAGACAACAACAAAAGCAGAGCAAAATTAGGATGAATACAATGCCAACAAGAGCAGAGATCAAAGATATCAAAGCTTGTTTATGAGTAACTATTATGTAATATTTGATAATAATAAAAGGTTAGATTTGGATTTCAAAGTAATTTGGGAATTTGGTGGCGTAAGTATAATCATTCGTGTAACTTACCAAAACATTGGGCGTACTCATAATCCCAAGTTGGACAAGCCGATGAATGTTCGAAAGGACCTTTCCAACCTGCTTGTACACACGTATTGGTCTATAGCAAATAGAATAATAAAGAATATAATAATGGAGATTATAATCATCATAATTAGTAAAATAGTAGAATCAATGGTAATAATTTGCGAGGAAACATTGAAGAAACGAGAAAACAAGTGAGGAAACAAAAGAAAAAGTAAATGAGGGAAAAGTAAGAGCAATACTTACCGAGACACAAAAACCACATTCTAAATGGCTCGTACATTCACCACAAGAAGAAATAGAAGAACAATCTATCAAAGAATCTATCATTCAAAATAATCAAAAATTCTATTAGATACGAGAACTAAGAATGATATCAAAATTCAATAACAATATTAATGAGTAGCATGCCTGTGTAATTATTAAGACCTAAAATCGAATGCGAGTTGAGTAATACTAACGCAATGAGAGTACTAGCATAAAAATATATTGACCGAGAGAACATAGTGAAGAATTCAAGGAAATGCTAGTCTAAAATTAGTGAGCGTTTTTTTTTTTTTTTTTTTTTTTTTGCAAGGGGCCTTTTCAAGAGATACCTGTCGAGACAGTCAGTTTTTTATGAACATGAAAAGAACGAAAAAATCGTTATCGTTATCGTTAATAAGGAAAACACAAATCCAAAAACAGAGAAAGGAAAATATTGCTGTCGACAGTATACGGGAAAAGAACAGGCACCTAAACAGGCGTTTGAACAGGGTTTAGAGAACCTTAAATAATAAATGAGTAAAAATTCAAATACAAAAAAAAAACCTAATGTGCCTAACTGACGCACACATATATATATATATGGCAAATAATCGGCCTCAAAAGAATTATACTAACTTTTTTATTGAGTTGTGTATGACAAAAATCCAGAAAATTGAAGGGTACTATATAATAAAATTAGTGTGTTAATTTAGTGTTAATCTACAAGCACAAAGAAATCTATAAATCGTTACTTATCGCTTATATACACATGTTATATGTTTATATTTAAGTTATATTATTAGATTTACTAAAATTTTATGATATGATGAAATTACAGAATTAAAATCGAAAAGTTGCGGCTTAAATTCCCATAATCTCATTTAATCAGTGGTAAATGGTCAGACCCCCTGCGTTACTTACTTCGGGCGCCTTATTAATGTTCCGAGTAAAAGTAATTTGTAACTCCATGCAATAGTATGCGAACGTGATCATAGTTTCCCCAGAAGAGAAGTTTAAGGAATATATGCAGTACGTACATGTATGCTTGGAGTTGAAGATTATCGTTATGGCTTAGCATTGATGCATGTACGAGTTGAAGATTTCACGTGGTCAAGATAAGAAAGCTTACAGGCGTTAATATTTTCCTGACCTTTAATTCCGATAAAACGAAGAAAATCATAATTATCACAAGATTTCTATTTGATTTCTTTCATTGTCTTTTTAATCAAAGTTTTTCTTATCGCTGATGGAAATTTCAAGTTGCAAACAGGGTAATTTAAAGTATGGCTTAGTGTGTTCATTACAAGATTGGAATATTATCTAATATCCGATATCATAACAAGTAAATAACAAGTTTTTCATAAATTATCATTGGATTACATAGAATAATCTTAAATGACGTAAATCATCAATTTCCTTTTACAGATTATCTGAAATCTTAATTGAAAATAGGAGTCAGTAATTATTTTCCTTAATCATTGCTCTTTCAGTATTTTTACTCACGAATGACTAGTACATAAGTTATGAATAAATAATATATTGTTTCACTTATCGATAAATAGTAAAATGCATAATGAATTGTAGAAACAAGATTCCTTTTAATCTACATTTCGAGTAATGATGATTATGATAATTATTATTATTACTGTATTATTATTATTATTATTATTATTATTATTATTATTATTATTATTATTTTTGACTATGTGATTTATAAGGTTAACGCTATAATTTAATAACATTACCGTATTTATCCGACTTGTGTATCCGGGATATTTTCCTGGTTCGTTTTAGTACCCGGGTATATAAGTTTGATATCCCCATCCAAAAATTGGCCAAAATCGTTGGAGAGTACAGTACACGGGGGTACACATGTCGGATAAATACGGGTAAATATCATCCGATTTGTCATTTAAGCATTCATCGATATTTAGTTAACATTCATACTATACTTATCGTTATTAGCTTTAAATTTAGATTTATGAAAACAAGTAAACACTTTACCGGTAACGTTAAAAAGAGCATTTAAGATCTGCCACTTCTAGATTTGAACATAACTCAAAGTTATTATCCAATCTTTGTTTTTTCCTTCACGCTGGTGTGCCCTGTAGTTTGATTTATTATTAATAATTCTTATTCTATTTGTTCCAAACTATTGTCTTTTATTTGTGTTTGTGAAGTTATTTTTGTTGTACGGTTATACGCCTATTGCTTTAGTGAAATGTTCGTTTTTTTTTGCAATTTTTGGATGTTGATTCACGGTTAATAGTTTAAGATTTAACAATTTTAAATTATGTACAACGTGTCAATGCGTATTATGTAACTGAAAAGTATTCAAGCTTAGATATACAGTATGTAAAGGGTGTTGTATACATATTAAACATGAACTAATCATGATTCTGTTCTGCTAGAACGAATGTTCTAATTTGTGCTCAACATATGTAATAAATGTATATCGATATAAAATAAAGTTCGAAATTAATTTTATACGTACGTACGTACGTAAGTTTCTTGTTTTAAATCTATTTTTAAAATAAGGTTAGCTATTTGAAGTACGCATCACTTTGTCTTTTATGCATATTTAATTAAAAAATAAATCGAAGATTAATCACCAGTTATAATTGACAAATAAAATGGCAAGATTCGAAGTGTGTAAGACATGCCTTTTGGACGTACAATACTTCAATTTTCAAACGCAATTACTTCAACCCCATTTTTTTACCCATTTGAAATTGTAAAATACCCGGATTTCAAGCTTTGAAATTTGAAAAATACTTGGGGTGCATGATTCATATTTATCTCTGTATTTATATTATATAATTGTCCAGAGCGTAGAGGAAGAACATTTTTAATATTTAGTCATGGTAATACAAAAGTTACGTTTTTTTGAGTATGTACTGTATATCTGATATATAGTATGTAGTTATAGACATGTAGTTATAGACGATAATTAATATTAAAGAAAATTGCCAATGTAGTGTTACGAAAATTCAGATCAGATCGGATTCGGATTTTATCTGATCTACAGGTAGAACCGTGGGGTCTGTTAAGCCTTTTACCCGTATTTGTAATACAGAATTAAAAGATCCTTAAATCATGTAACATATTATTTTGCTTCAAAACTATTATTTTTTGGTTTGCTTTATTTTAATAAATCTTAAAACCATATTCAATCATATATTATATAACTAATAAAGTTGTTTATTTTGGGTTAGCCAAAAAAAAAAAATCATAATAATAAAATAAAAATATAAGTATCTAAATTTATTTATTTTTTAAACTAGGAGTTTATTTAGTTACTTCCTGATAGATTTTATAAATAAGAGTACAACTAACTATATATATACTTAAATATAGTCAAATCTTTATAAATACAATATGTACAGACTAGTGATGCTACCGAAATTGATTTTTGAAAAAGGCTATTTCGTCTTCATTAAAGAAAATTAAAATTGTTTATAAGGAAGAGCAAATACAATTTATTTAGATATGTTTCTTATAATTTCGTCTATTTAAAAAAAGTATCAAATAATTTCATTTTTCAAGTAAAATAGATCAAAAACAATTTCGTCTTCAAATTTTAATTTCGGGTTTTAGAACCCAAAATAATTTCGTCCTCATGTATAGTACAGACTAGGGGTCTTAGCTGGGTCGGGTCTGACCCAACCCGACCCGGGTCGGGTTGGGTCAGATCAAACCCGGGTTGGGTCTGTTCCGGGTCAGAAAAAACCCAGGTCGGGTCAGACCCGGGTCAGAAAAAACTTGGGTCGGGTCAGACCCGGGTCAGACCCGGATTAATGATGGGTGACGCATGACGAAACCATTGCATTGCAAAAATAAATAAATAACTAATTAATTTATTATAATCTGATAAAAAGAACTTTATAGGCAAAATTCTTGTGATCTAGTGATCAGATCTGCATAGGATCTGTGATAGCATAATATGCGCATAATTCAGATTTTACCACAAAAGCATATGCGACAGCTATATTCGCATATCAAAATGAATTTCGCATAATTAATAAAGCATAATCTGCGCATAAAATGGCCGGAATTAAAGATCGAGTAACATCGGGTTTATCAATTTCCCCAACAGTTCCTATTGGACACAGCATTTGATTGTACGAAACATAAATTTCATAAATTATCAGATTAAATAACGGTAAAATGCACAACTTCTTAATCGGTTATTTGAAAACATGTGTGTTGTATATAATTAACCAGTGTATTTAGTCGTATTAATATATGTAAATGCAAATAATTTTTATGCTCCCAACTAACCGGATGCAAATAAATAAATATTTAAATAGTCATGAATTAACTTAAATTAATAAAAATTCTTTATATTTACAACATTTCGTTAATCGCCTTTGCCCGCCTTTTTCTCGCGGAGGAGTTAGTTTGCGATAAAATACCCGGTGGCATTTATCACAGGTATTTCTCTTATTTTTTTGATATTCATGTTATATTATAATTATATATATATAAGCATAGCCATTTTATCCCACTTTTTCCCCTCAATAATTCCCTTTGCGTGCTTGACTTCAGGCCTTAATCATATATTCTTTAATCTGGGAATAATTAATATCGACCCCAGAAATTCCCGCCTAGTTTCTAGGCAAGAATTCAGAACAGTAAAAAACCTGCACAGGGATCAACTACTAAATCTCCCTCACGAGTAACTGCTTCGATTAGCCTTTTATTTAGCCCGGACGGCTTTTCGTAAGGATGATCTCTCAGCAAAATAACCTTTCATCTTTCTTTAAGGATATTGCCAAAAGAGCGATCTCTAAATTCTTGGCTGTTCTTTTTGTAGTAAATAAGCAAATTCGGCTTGATTATAAAATCAAGAACCCAATAACATTTTGGACTTTTGTCTCAAATCAATAAATCTACTATTTTTAAGTTGGTTGACAAAGTAAAAAGATAACCATTATAGAGTAATTGTTTTTTAGCCAACCACATTAAACAAAATCCATTGGGCTATAAAATGCAACTTATTTCTTGCAAGAAATCATTAATATTCTCCTGATCCTGATAAACCATGGGGGCTTGGTGAACTTTAATGACGTTCTTAACTTTGCTATTTACCTGGTGATTGAATGCTGCCGATATTCCAAGTTTTTCTCAACCTTGATAATAAATTTGCTGATTATCCAGGAGTTCAGAAGTTAAGATATCCACATGCAAGCCCTTTTTGGTTTGGTCGTGGCTGACTTGCAAATAATTAACGTGATTAAATAGTATAACTTATGAATAGCTTATTTTAAACATTTAGGTTAATGAACTTACCGATTGAAATTAAAAGCAATATTCATAAATAGATTATTTTAAATACTTAGATTATCGAACTTTGATTTATTTGGATCAACAACCTTTGTAATTTTTTGGGTCCCATGAGCCCGGAATACAACATAAAATAGCCATCCTATGTTCGTTTTATGAAATTTATTTATCTATAAAAGGGAAATACGGTGAATAATTAATTGAGTTCCATGAAATATAATGAAGTCGAAGTGACTACTATATTATAATCACAGGACTTACGGGACTCAAAAAAAAATGCAAATATTTTATGAATCTTATTTCAATACTTAGACTAATAAACATCCTTTATATTCGTGGATTATTATGATAAATGTTTAGATCTTAGATTAATAAATGTTTTTTATACCACTAAGTTCTATAAGTGAAATTAAATAGTAAATATCATAACTCAAATAACTTATTTCAGACCGAGATTATACAATGTTTTTATATATACTAAGTATTGTAAAATATACAAAATTATTCATAACTCGAATGGCTTATTTAAATGCATAACCTCAATAAAATTTGTAAGCCTCTCTATATGACCCGTTGACCCGAGTTCAACCCGGGTTGGGTTGGGTTGGGTCAGACCCGGGTCGGGTTTGACATGAGGTGGGTCAGACCTGGGTCGGGTTTTGACCCAAGTGGGTCTGACCCGGGTCAGGCCCAAACCCGACCCAACCCGACCCATTAAGACCCCTAGTACAGACAAGTCTAAAATATGCACTTAGAAAGGTTTGTATTTAGAAAAAACAATTAAATTGCATTTTTAAAAATTAAATTATTAGATGTTGCAGCTAATGCTAAAAACGGCTAATGCTAAAATTTGGGATCTTGATTTGAAACTATAAGTCCTGCTAAAATCTACAAATACACTTTAAATATCAAATCTACCCCCAAACATCACTCTAACCCTATAAGACAAAAACAAAAGAATCACTACAAAAAAATTTTAAAATTTTATATCAAAGTAGATTAAAATTTCAGCATTAGCCGTTTTCAGCATCAGCTATGACTAGTGATGCCACCGAAATTGATTTTTGAAAAGGCCTATTTCGTCTTCATTAGAGAAAATTAAAATTTTTTATAAAGAAGAGCAAATAAAATTTATATAGATATGTTCCTTATAATTTCGTCTATTCAAAAAAAGTATCAAATAATTTCGTCTTTCAAGTAAAACAGGTCAAAAACAATTTCTTCTTCAAATTTTAATTTCGGGTTTTAGAACCCGAAATGCTTTCGTCCTCATGTATAGCTATGACATTAGATTTGTATAATCTAACTTAAATACTAAAATTTAATTGACTACATGCTTTAGAAAAGTATAAAAGATATGCATTTGCAAAATATAAAACCTGTATTTAGTACAATAATTTCTTATAGCCAAGACAAAAATGTATATTTAGAGAGATATTGTATTTCTAAAAATTGTATTTATAAAGATCTGACTATAGCCTGTTTAAAGATTCTATACTAGCTACTATATTTGGAGCCCAACTATAAAAATTCATATGCTCCAATTTTCGAAATTTATAAATAGAGTTTATTTTTTTAAAACTTTAAATAACTTTTGATCTACTAATCTGTTTTAAATGATTTTACTACCAAAATGTTTATCTCTTTGAGACGATTCTAACAAGCCCAAAACTATGAAAATCCAATTACTATCAAATAAGATAATATACCTGTATTGTAGGGAAATTGGTTAAATCTATGTTTAACCAATTTTCTCACTATATAGATATGTCATTTTATTTGATAGTACATTTTTTTATGATACTGTTCTCAAAAAGACAAACATTTTGGTAGCAAAATTATTTAAAACAGATTAGCAGATCAAAAATTATTTGGTTTTAAAGTTTTAAAAAAAGTAATTTCTACTTATAAAATCTAAAAATTAGAGCATATGAAGTGATTTCAATAGAAACAGCCCATTTTTACATATATTTTATTTTGAGATAATTGAGTTTAATCGTTTGTTTTGATTTTTGGACTGATCCGGGATTAATCAAATTTCACGATTTTTATTGGTTAAAGGTAAACAGGTGACTATCAGGTAATCTCGTGATATATTGGCTCTACGAGGACCCCGAATAATCTATGTAAGGTCATAGTTGAAAAATAGCTAATGGAGGGCTATTTTTCAAAAAAGGTTATATTTGAAAAGTAGGTATTAGAGAAAAAGGTTATATTTGAAACCCACTAAATGGCAAAATAGGTATATTTTAAAGAATGCTAATGGAGTAATTTTTATAAATGTTATATTTGAAATGTGCTAATGAAAAATCTGGGCTATAATAGTAATCTGACAGGTAAAAAGGAGAGAGGAGTAAAAGAGAGAGAGGTGTAAAAGAGAGAGAGGTAAAAAAGGGAGAGAGAGGTAAAAGGGAGAAAGGGTATAAAAGGAAGAGGAGATAAAAATTGGTCAAAATGGCTTTTTTTTTTTTTCACAATTTGTAGTATATATATTTATAATCCTTGGCAGCTTATAGATCAAATGGGCTTAAGACATTTTGAACTTTTAAAATTTTTTTTTTTAGGGAACATTCTGTTTTTTTTTTT
>QKWP01003587.1:0-10480 GCA_003550325.1 Gigaspora rosea | reverse complement strand
ATTTTAACGATTTTGGGCTTGCTAGAATCCTCTCATTGAGAGGATCATTTTGGTAGTTGAATCATCAAATTTGGTCCAGTAGTTCAAAAGTTATTAATTATCTAATATTATTAATAAATCTATAATTTTGGTAAAAAATAATTTTGCAACTTTGGCCGGAATTATGAAATTTTGGCTGGAATTACACCTGATACTTCAGCTGACACACCCACCCACCCAGAAATTACTAATTTCTGGAAGCTCTTTTAGAATGCAGGATCAGGTGTAATGTGAAATTAAAGCGATTACGATTTTTTTTTCAAAAATTAGCTATAGCACAAAATTTTGCCTATGAAATCATCTTTCATGCACTAACAAAAAAATTCTTCTCGAAATTTTGGGTTAGCATCTCTTTGCTAAACCACCCTATCCCAACCCTCCTAACCTTATCCCTTACCCTCACCCTAACCCTAAACTAATGAATTAATTTATTGTTTTGATTTCGCATTACACCAGATCTTATAGGATGCAGTATATCACATATGCAAAAAAATCAAAAATTCTATTTTTTTTATTAATTAATAATTTTTGGATATATATAATGACCAATCAAAATTGATTATATGATTTGCATGCTGACTAATTAGTATCAGTTATCATATAAATCATGTAATCAAATTTGATTAGTTGATCATGGGTCACTATGGTTACATGTTTTCATAAAATAATACCTATAAAAAATATATTAAAATATAAACTTTACTCTAACTCAATCTACAAAGTAGATTTCATTATTTTGTAACTCAGTTTTATTTTAATTATAGAAAGCAATAAATTGATTATATTCTATACTAATATGTTTTAAAAAGATTTTTTATTATCCCTTAAATTGTAGTAGAACACAAGCAAATTTGTCTGTGTTTTTGTACTTTTTTAGCTCTGATTTACTTAAATAAAATTTTGTACAATTATATTTGAAAAAAGAATTACTTTTTGCAAAATTAGTTTTTATATTATAAAAAAAAAAATTAAAATAATATATAAGCTAAACATAGATAATTTTTTTAAAAAATTTTTTAAAAAAATTTTATTACAGTTTCTTTATAGTTTTATTTAGGTTTAGTTTTAGAACTATAGTTTTTAATACAGTATGATAGTTTATATAAAGGAAAATAACTTTTATTACAGTATTGCAACTTTAATAATTTTACTTGTAAAAATTAAGACTTGTATTAGAATTAAAAATTTTTTTTTATAAATAGGAATATATAAAATTTAAAAAAATCTAAAGAAAAATTTTAATAATAAAAATGCTAATACAAGAACTTCAAACTTTTTATTATACTAAATTTTCTAATATTTTTAAAAAAATTTTATAACAAAGTTATTAAAACAAAATGTGACCTGCAAGTTGATAGCATAGTAGCTATGCTCCTAGGTCTTCATTCAAAGGTTGATAGTTCAATCCCACTTGGTGGTTATTTGAATTTGATAGTTAGAACCCAATTTGGAAATAACTGAAGTCACAACACATAGTGAGAGGCTGCAGATTAGTAATTTAAACTATATGGTTTTAGTCAGCTGGCCTAGCCAGCTGACTAAATCCTCAGCTAAGCAGCTAGCTAAGATCTAACTGTTGGTCTTCATTCGGAATATTTCAGGATATTTAACCTAATTTTATATTTCTTTTCAGAATTTACTGAATTCTTATAATATATATCGATGTATTTGGTTTATTATATTTGCATAACTCCAAAATTTTGGGGTCCAAATGTAGATCAATTTTTATAATCAAATCTTATAAAATGAATTATTACTTACAAGTATACTAAAGTACGTAGTATATTTTACTATATAAAAATATAATTACTGTATAAACTTTTTAATACTAAAAGCAAACTCATATTTGTACAAAATGTATATAGAAGCACTAAATAGAAAAGATCTAACTTGAATAATCATAGTATTATTAATAAAGATATATATTTGTATATGAATTGTCTCCACTAAAACAACTTTGATAAAAATTACCACATAGAGAATATCGTATAAGATATTTACCAAATATTCCCACAAAGGTATTCTCACTGCTAAATACTTGATTTCCAATAGTGCGATGATGGTTTTTTATAGCTTTTTTAATATGATCAAGCTTATAGTTAGATAGTAGCAATATATATGCAAAGACAGTATATTATAGTCCGTATATTTTATTGTTTCATAACGTTTAAAACCACGTTGAGTCTTGTAAAATCATGAACATGTACAAAGAGAACAAGTAAATCTTGAAGTACTAATTGAATTAGACATAACTAGCTATTTTAAATAGTTAATATATAAAATAAAACTTATATAACAATAAATTCTACTATACTATATATCTATTGGTCAAAAAGATGATGGGTTGAGGCTTTGAACAATGGGTTCTAATTTGTTTACTAATATTTTTTATAGTAAATAAATATTTTTGAGGTATTATTTAAATGATTTTTATACTCACATAATATTAAAATAGGGCGTGATCAGTGCATGATTTAATAAATTTTGGGGTACTATAGTATAATTTTGTGATACTAAAAACCAAACACGTCGATATGTTAGCTTTTAGCTGCATTAGCCAGTTGATTACATTATATCAGCTGGCTTAGCCAGCTACGTCAGCTTAGCTACAGCTGCCTTAGTTAGATTAAATCACTACCACAGATACTTTATGAACTTGTGGCAGTATTTCCGTATAATGTAATGTACCTATAGGGCTTGAATTGAGAAAGATCAGCCATCCTTGCAAAAAGTATAATAATACGATGCAATTTCACATTGGGTGGCTAAGGGCAAGCCAAATGAAGCCTTGATCACAGTAACTTTCTGAGCTGCTGGAGGAGCTCTGTTTACAAAAGGGATCTGAGAGGTCGTTTGGAGCAAAAAGCAAGCTAGACTGCTTATTTGAGATAGGTACAGTGAAGGTGGCTCAAATGGAGGGTTGCTAACAAGAGTACTGGGATTAAGTTAAAAAAAAAAGTTATTAAAACATAATTCAAAGTATATTTTTTATATAAAAAAGATATAGCTAAAATCAATATTCAAAATTTTATTAAGAATTTTAAAATATACAAACAAATTTGTCTATATTACAATCTAAAAAATAGAGAAAAATTTTATTAAAAAAATAATAAAATAATTTTAAAAAACTAGCATTTTTTAAACCAAAGAACTAACTTTAATTAAGAGTTCAATATCAATTATAATAATAAAACTCTGTATAAATTTTGATTTTTATTTCTAACTTTATATTTGTTTTTTATATATGTTTTAAAAAATTATTTATCAACTTAGGATAAACTAGTTCTAAGGGTGGCACAAAATCCAGAACTGTGTTCTGGCTTTACAAGATAAACTGGCAAGAAGCAAGAATTAGAGGGTTTAAATAGGCAATGCTAGTATATAGGTTGCAGATATGGTAGCTAGTGTAGAACCTTTAGGTGCCATTTAAATAGACAACCAAAAGTTGCAGATGTGGCTAGTTGTACTCTTATCAATATACAAATGTCAGATAGTCCTTTAGACAGCTTCCAGTAATCAGCTGATTTTTGTTTACTATAACTACCCACACCTGATACCCCAATTAGCCAATCAAATTTTACGATTATTAAAAAGTTAAATATAATATGTTAGGGTGAAACCTACGCAGCTGGCTAGAAAACACGCTTTGATCATAGGGTTTGGGTGAAAACCGTTAGCATAGTTTGTTTTATAGGTTAACGTGAATTTCACACTCATGTGATCTGCATAGCAGATTTTACTAGCTAGCTGTGCAGGTTTCACCCTGTCATAATATAATAAATGGGTTTAACTTCATCTCCTTTCATAATAGCCGTGGCAAACTGCTTGTCAGAGACGAGACTCTGAAGATCAGCAATATGGGTTGATGACGAGGTGCCAATGAAATATTCTGGTCTAATAAAGATCACAAGTTGTCCTAATCGCAAGTTATTATTTGAATTGGCTGGATCAATGACGAGATAAACAGAAGGTATGAGTTTCATTTTACTGCTGGTGGGAAAATCGTGATCGGCAACTGAAACTGGTTCATTAATTGTTTGTATACTTTTAAATATGCGACCAACTGCGGAAACACCTAAACCAATTTTCGCCTTATCGTCTTGAGAGACGGTTACAGTATCATTCGCAAAAACTTCGGCGAAAACCTGGGCAGCTTTAACTGAAGCTAGACAATAGTGTTCGTCAACGTGAGGTTTTATATCTGTTCGTGCAACGAATGCGAGAACAACCTTAGCGGGATGATGATGAAGATATGCGGCAGATGCACGAGAATGATGAGGCTCAAGATATGTTGAGACACATTGGCGAGATAAGTATATGTTATACTTCTCTTCTAATGTTTGCCGAAGATGTTTTATAGTTTGTACTTTAATGGTGACTTTTCTCCTTTTTGCATGTGCAGCTCCATATTCAACACATTAGTGAATTTTATCCCAGATATCTGGATGATTTATTGCTGCTGATGGCCTTCCAGGCCCATCATATTTCTCTACTACGCCTTCTTGGAGCAACCTTGTTTTTTTTTGTCTCAAGTCTTGCCTGTGCTTCAACATGACATTTAAGCTTTTTCAACTGTGTTTCTTGTTCAATGATCAATGACTTTTCTTTAAGAATGTATGAATCTAGCGTTTTTTTAAATGATTCATCTGTTGAAATTTGATACATTCTTTCGTATTCTGATATCTTTTTGTTTGCTTCTTCAATTTTTTCAATCGCATCACGTTGACTTACTGCATTTTTGGGCACTTCAACATTATGTTGTGGTTGTGTATTAATTTTAAATGATAGAAAAGTTGAGATAGAATTAGAATTATTTGCTCTATTTGGAATAAAATTCGATTGATGAAAATGAATATGTGAAGGAATAGTATTAAAATATTCACGTATTTTTTCTTTTATTAATGCTTTATGTTCATATTTAATTTGTTTCCAAGTCAAATTACATTCTTGAAAAAGTTTTTGATGATTTGGAGTTGGATTATAATGGGATGCTTGTTTGTAATATGCATACGCATTGCAAAACATTTGGTATAAATCTTGAGGTTCTTTGTAAAAAAAAGTTTTGCTAAAATTGGGTATTGTTAAAAAGCTTTGTATACTGTATTAGTTTATAATAAAGATTTTGGTGTCTAAAGTGTTGGGTTTGAATTTAAGACAAGGTAATGGAACTTTAGCTTTTAGAAAAGTATTGCTAGTTTATTAATTTTACTTGTTTTTACAATGGGCTAATCCTTTTATTTACTAATAATAGGTTCTTCACATTGATAAATGATTATTTCAAGTTAAAGAGAGAAAAAATTGGTTTATTTAGTCAATTGCGTCATATATATAAATCAGGTATGGCTATAACGGGAAAATTGCAAGATCGGGAATTCATCATGAAAGGTCACACAGATAATTTAATAAAAAAACCTAGAGAAGAATTGTTAAATTATTTTCAGTTTAATCCTAAATTAATTCGATTAAATTTATAAGAGATTTTCTTACCTAATTCTTTACATTTGGTTTGATTTGTTTAAATCTGCAAGCGATTGTTGATTTTAAGGTTTTAAGATAACCTTATGAATTCACCATTACAATTTTTTATTTTTATTTATTAAAAAAAAATTTAAGATTTATTGCATATTGAAATTAGAAATTAAATTGCTTTTATATTGTAGCTTTTCTTTCGTTGCATATAAAATCTGCAATCGTCCAACCAAATATATAAAACAACTTTATATTTGGCCAGGCTATCGTAGATCTCACATGCAATACAGAATATTCACTAAATAACTATAACAGATAATGTATAAAAAACTATATTTGTGCTAAAAAATCAGTATAGGTATGAACGTACATATGTATAAGATATACAGTGCATATATGGGTCGTCTAAAGCCACCCCATGAGACAAAAAAAGTGAAAAATGCTGAAAGTACAAAAAATGAGTGTCTAAATTTGTCTAGAAGCATTAATAAAAAATGTTAACCTAATTTTAATTAAATAATCAAAAAAAATATAAACGCACCTGGCTTTAGCCATCCTCGCATATATACAGTATATATGTAATATAATATATATATATTGTAGTAGTTTTGTGTAAATTTTATATGTTATTTTAATAGTTTTTAATAGATATGATCAGGTGGGGGGTAGGGGGTACCCTAATAGTAGAAAATATCAGATGATAAATGGTGCTCCCCTAATGAGGAGTCAATTCCATTATGCCTTCATATTCTTTAATACATCGTTTAATTTATATTTCCGCTTGCCTATGGACCACGTGTTTGGTACCAAACTAATGATGTGTTTATATCGATCACGATTTCTATATTTTTATGCTTTATATTTCTCTTGGAATAAAATTTATTAAATACTATCATGTATTCGTTTGTAGTTGAGTCTTGAATTATCGAAAAATCTTGCAGACTCTGGGACTAGGTAATGTTTTAAGGACTACTCTGTGCCATAGTGCATGTGAATGCAAATATTCCTCAAATATATCTGTAACTATTTTTTTTATGCCTTCTAACCAAATTGCTAAAGCTTCTGAATTCACCCATCTTTACTAATTATTTTGATTTTATTTAATTTGTTCAAAGGAATCCATTCGATTACCTCTTTATATTTAGTGGCTTTAAGCTAAAATTCTTTGATGCAATCATCAATTTCTTCATTTCCACTGTTCCATCCAATTGTTTTAAGATCACAAGTTTGACGTCAGACTTTGGAGCATATATCGTAACTAATGATGGCTGACGCAACTCACGTGACCTGACGCAACTACTCACGTGACGTCAAAAACATAATAGTTGAGCTGCGTTATGTGTCAGTGACGCAACTTATGGTTTCATCAGGTAGTGTCAAGGTTTCGTCATTCTTTATAAGCTGCTTCAAGCATCTATAATCGAAACAAGTTTCGTATTTTTATTTTAAATGATTTCTTTTTAGAATAAAATTCATCATATACTAGCATATATTCGTTAGTAGCCATGTTCTGAGTCATTTAACACTTTATATTCTCTATTTGTTGATTGCGTATAGCCTTTGAGTTCTTCTCTTTTCTCTTTTTTTTTTAAATCTAACCAAACTAGGTAATGTTTTAAGATGAATCCTATATAATGATATACGTGACTGTGTATCATTTGGAATTATTCATATATCATCTCGTCATTTTGTAGATATTGACCCAAATCTGTATCTATTAATTCTTTAAATACTGTCAAATCTATTAAATAGAATCCATTCGGTCATATTATCATTTCAGTAGCTTTTGGTTGAAGTTCTTTGATACATTCATCAATTGTTTATTCCACTAGTTCATTCTTGAACTGTTTTCTTTGTTTTTTTTTTTAGTGTCACGTGTTTGGCACTATGCTGTTAAGGTGTTTGCTTGGTAACGACTTATGCCTAGTCAATTATGATGATATCTTTTAGAATAAACTCATCGAATACTATCTTATATCCCTTAGTAATGTATTTTGAGATTCCATACACTTTATATTCTATATACTTTAATTGCGCATGGTCTTCAAATTCTTTTAGGAATCCAACTAATTTTGTGAGCTAAGTAATGTTTTGAGATCAATTATAGAAGATGGCATACGTAACCGTGTATCTTTTCTAGATTCACGTGAAACTGTTCGTATATTATCTAGCATATTTTGAAATGATGAACCAGATTCACTTCACTAGTTTTTTGAATGCTATCTAACTTATTAACTGGAATCCATTTGAAAACGACCTCATACTCAGTTGCTTTAAATTGAATTTCTTTAATATAGTCATCAATGTCTTTATTTCGACTTGTCCATTCTTTTGACATTTCTGAGAGTTGCATGGTTTGGCACCACACCATGGAAGTGTTATATATATATATATTTTTTTTTTTTTGCTTTAATATTTGCATTTTCCATTACTAAGTTTTTATTTAAAATAAGATTATCACAGACTATCACATATTTGTTCATTTGTAGATGGGTTTGAGTTATCCCATATATTTCATACTCCTTGTTTCTACTTGTGTGTAATATTTAATTCTTTTAAAATCTAATCCCTACTAAGAGCTAGACAATATTTCTAGATCGACTCTGCACGATGTTTGTGTGACTGTGTGTATTTCTCAGATTTATCTGTAATCATTCGTCTGCTATCCAACCATTCTGCTGAAAATATTGGACCAGATTTACTCTTATTGATTTTTCGAATATTAACTAATTTATTGATAGGGATCTATTCGATCATCTTCATATTTAGTGAGTTTGAGTTGAAATTCTTTAATACATTTATCACTTTTTCTATTTCTGCTTGACCGTCCTTGAGTTATTCTTTGAGAATTACGTATTAGGCGCCATGCTTTTTAAAATGTTCAGACGATTTCTTTTAGAATGGAGTTTGTCGAATGCTATCATATATTTATTAGTGTCTGTGTTCTAAGCTATTCCATATAATTTATAGTTCCTATGCTCTAATTGTGCATAGCTTTTAATTTGAATGTTAGGTTTTCTTCTCAGAATAACTCCACTTAATGTGTATATGATCATGTATGTCTGCTATAGTTACTTGAAATTGTTCGACTGCCATCTAATCATCTTGCTGCACATGTTGAACTAAATTGTCTCTATTAATCATTTGGATGTTATATATCTATTAAAAAGGGGATTACTTCGATTATACTCTCATGTTCAATAGACTTTAAGTTGAGGATTTTTTTTTTTTTGCGAATTTGCTTTCTTTCTGGGCCGCCATAGTCTGTCCTGATGTCTGCGCATTTATACCTACAATAAATCTTTGTTATATCAATTTTTATGTGAAACGTCCAAATTAGGTAAATTGATTAATCACTTATCTTCCCCCCTACACCTTTCTCAAATTGGATAGTGATTGAACCAGATTTTTCCCGCTGGTATCTTGGTTTACCTGTGATTGTCGCCACGCCGGGGCCTCCCTGCTTAGCTCCCAGTTCGATCCGTTGACTTTGCAGTCAACTTGAATTATTAGCAAAAATATTTTAATATCAACATGCTACAATGAGCTCTATATGTTATTTAGCTTGAACAGAGCAATGTAAAACCCTGTAAAAATGTCTGTATGGATAACTATGAGTTATAATAATATTGCATATACATCGAAAAGATCCATTAGACAATAATATAGCATAATTAATTTTGACTTTATATAAAATATCTACTCTCCAAATTTCTAAAATCTGATCTTAACTGATTGATGACATGATATTAGCAAGATTTATTTTAGTGGCTTCATAATCGTCTTCTCTTGCTCTCTCAGTATAATCAATTCTTGTTTGCTCCAATTAGTAAAAATAAAATACATTAATCTATTGTAATAGCAAGTTAACAAAATATTAATATTTAACCTGTATTATCGAATCAATAACCATGTTATTTATCTGAAAACTATCATAGTAAAAGCCAGTGTCTGAAATTCATTTTTTTTTTTTTGTTGCGTGTTGCAACTAATTAAATAATTTTAGTTGCAAATTTTAAAAATAATTATTTTTTCCGCAACTAAAATATATTATATTATTGCAAAAATAAAAAAATAGTTGTGCAAATAAATTTTTTTTTATATATATAGAATTAATTCTATTCTTTATGTTCATAATACTCACAATAGCTCAAGAGAAAAAAAAACTTATTTTTTTTTTGCTGTTTTTAATTATTTTTATTCTATTTTTACACAATTTCGATCCAATTTTTTTTAAATTTTCACACTATTTCCGACCAATTTTTTTATAAATATAGCTTATAATTAATTATAATAGTTTGTTTAAAAGTTCTTTTTGAAGAGATATTAAGAAATCAATCGTTTTTACATAATTTAAAGCTAAATTTAATAATAGCTATTTTAAGTGCTAAATTTTATGTTATTATTTTGGTCATGATTTCATAGATTTTTTTATTTTATTGAGTTTGACAATTTAAAAAAAAATTATTTTTAGCATGTTACCAGTTTTAACACAAAAAAATAAGTTTAAAAATAACAATTTACAAATAATAAAATGATAAATATAGAAATTTATTTAAAATCTTAAACCAATAAAATTCGAAATTTGAAACTTTAAAATTTAAATTTTCACGTCTATAAAACATTTTTGGACTCCTTAACCAAATATCATATGCTTTTCAAAATTAAAATCTTCTAATTTTGGCCCATTCATAACTATCATAATATGGAAATTGAGTGTTTTAAGCTTTATCTGATTGCGTATTTTTGTTTTTATAAGATTTTGTTGAGAAAAAATTCTTTCAACATAACCATTTGAAAGTGGAACAATTAGAGAAAAAAAACTATTTCAGTTACATTTGGGTAAAGTATAACAAATTGAGAACTATCAAAAATTCGTTTCCATCCTTCAACAAAACCTAATTCCTTATAATTTTTTAAAACTAATTTTGCTTCTCTCCATTCTTTAAGAAGTTCGATTCTATTTACTTTT
>QKWP01003586.1:0-18276 GCA_003550325.1 Gigaspora rosea | reverse complement strand
TTAGGACGTTGCCCGCGCTAGAAAATAAACGTTCAGAGGGCACAGAAGTAGCCGGGAATGAGAGGTACTTGCGTGCCAATGCTGCCAAATTTGGATAATCCTTTTGGTTTGTACACCACCAAGTAAGAGGATTGTGTATTTTATAAAGAGGTTCATCAATAAAATATTTGTTCATTTGCATTACTTTTTCATATCGTTCTAATTCATTATTTACAAGGTGACCAGAAGCTTCACCATCATAAAACCGATCCATTTCAGTTTGTGTTGAGGTATTAGTAGTTTCAGTTGCATTTATCATTTCAGATAAAAAATCTAAAACTCTTTTTTTTTTTCATTGCTTGCAAAAGATAAATTTTTGAACCGAGGGTCTAAGTAAGAGGCAACATAAGCTTCTATTTGGGGTGATTCCCAACGGGCAGACATAGAATCCTCAATTAGTCGGCAAGCATTTGGGATTTTAGATGAATTAAGTGATGTTTTTATATGACGTAGATGTGAAAATAAAAGTGAAATAGTAGGAAGCATCATGCTGAGAGTTGGATATTGTGAACCTCCGATTAATTTTGTTGACTGAGCAAAGGGGGATAGAAGTAATATTAACTCATCTAACTCTTCCTATTCTAATTCTGAAAGTAATTTCTCACTTAAATTTCGCCCATCTTTTCTCTGCTGTGGATCAGAATGACGACATAAAGATTTTGCAAGTTGCTCTGTAGAATCTCGTAGTTGAACTATTCTTTTTAAAACAAAATATGTTGAGTTTCATCTAGTTTTAACGTCACGAATAGGCTCTACACTAGATGAACCCTTTTTTTTTTGCCTGTTCGATTGACTGTGTTGATGTTGATTGTACTGGTAATTCGAATAACTCATCATCATCTGTTTCAGAATCATCATCACCTAATAATGGCCATTCTAAGTCTTCAGGCTCATCTACTGATATTTGATTAAATTCATTTTGAATATTGTGAAGACTTTGGCGATACTGGTCTCTTTTTACTAACCAATTGTTTAGTTTTTTTACTTTGGTTAAAAGGTCATCACATGCATTAAGACCATCTTTAATGGCCAACTGAATTGTGTGTGCAGTGCACTGGATATGAGGTGTTTCAAGAAGACGCATTCCCTTGACATTTGATTTGTCATTATCTGTAGTTCCTCCAACCAATTTGTCACGTATATTCCAATGATCAAAAATTGTTGATAAAAATTGTTCTTGACGTTCTCCCGAGTGCGAATAAGGAAATTCTTCAATAGTTAAAACTGCTTGATATAAATCAAAGTTTTTTGAAAGCCAATGGATTGTTACACCAATATAAGGGCGGTGCATACTTGTCCACATGTCTGTGGTGAAAGAAAACGTTTCCATTGTTTCAGATATTAGATTACGCAATTGATCTTCAGCAAAAAGTAATGACTCTCTAATTGTTGTTCTAATTAGTGCTGAACCAGGAACTTTAAAATGGGGATCCATTTCATAACAAAAACTACGAAATTCTTGTCCTTCTACAACAATCAAGGGCTGACAATCTTCAACAATCCATGCTGTTAAACGAAATAATAATTTTTCTTGTTTGGCTGGTTTATGCGGATCTATTTTTAAAAACATTGAAGGTATGGTTTGAATAGATTTATCTGATTCTATCATTGTTTGCCCTTTCAAATTTTTTTTATATTGTTTATTAGGAAAAATTTTATGAACTGCATTAAGATGTTCGCCAAGATGTGTAGTTGAGGTCGTGATACTAAAAATTTTGCCACATTTCTTGTTATTTCCATCTAATAATGTAACTACATCACATTTAACTTCTCTTTTTGATTTATCTTTTTTCATAAAATCCCAAACCCAACTAATATTTGACGAGTTTATATTAGATTGAACAATAGTATTCGATAAAATTTTAACATTTGGGGCTTTCAATGATTGATCAAAATTACTCTGTCTGTTATCTTCACTTAGGCATAATTCATTAGGTTGTTCTTGAGACTTATGTTGAAGCGAAATATTAAGTGGTGTGGAGGGCGGAGATGCAGTACTACAGGATACTTGACTCGAGAGTTCATCTTCACTTTCAATTACGGTGGTTTGTTCTGATCGTTTAATTTTTTGTATTTTTTTAGGTCTGATTTCAGATGATTCAGCATCATCTACATTCGTCTGTTCCAAAAGATTAGAAGCATCATAATCTTGTACTTTTCCTTTATTTCGAGAATGAGTATTATGTTTTTTTATAAACATCATGAAACAGAAAGAGCTTTTTTTAAAAGTGGGAGATTTATTCGCTTAGTTAGTGAAAATCTTAAGCGGTACTTAAATTTTTTTTTTAAAAAAAAAAAATCCCAACGTTCTGTATTTGGAATCAATAATTCTTCTATGATGATGATGATGTATTTACCAATTTTATCCTTCAAGAATACTAAATTGACTCTTAATAATATATTACTAATCAACTTATTGATAAGGCTACAGTATGCTTATTGTTACGAAAAACTTTAATACATTGGTTACAACATTAAACTTGATTACAATCAAGAATATTGTAATCGGATGATAATTCAAAATTGGAAAATTCTGGATTTGTAACGCGATATTGCTTGAATTGATAATAATTAGAAATGCAAAATAATTACTTTTGGTAGTTGAATTTTAATGTGAATATTCTTATGTGAAGGGATCCCTTCCATGGTTTTGGTCCACGATCCGTGGTTTTGCTAAAATGTATAAGCCACAAACTAAAAAAAAATTAAAGTTTTTTTTGTGCAACTGGACTCTGCTAAATATGAAAAATCAATGGTTTATATAAATTTAGTACGTACGTAGCGTATCTAAATTAATCGAAGATAGTCTTAATTTGTTACTGAAAAAAGTAAATTCTAATTTAATAGCAAACTGAAAAATCTATATTACCTTAATCGGCCCCAGCCCACCAAGTTGCGGGCCGACCCTCGGCCCGCCCGCCCGCCCGGCCGATGGGCCGGGGTCAGCCCACATCACTAAATGTGGCTGAAAGAATGACAAATATGCACTAATTAGAGGCATTTTAGGCTTCTCAATTGATTCTAAAAAGAATTTGATTGATTATGCGGAAGTGATAAAATTTTACTTAAAGTAATGTGGAAAAGATTTCCAAAATTATAATCCATTAATGCTGTAATGTCGTAATGAATACATATTTGGACAGTCACCATGAAGATGAATTTTTGAGGGATCCTTAAAGCGGCGATTAAGTTATAATATATACACGAATTTTTAGGCACTACATATGTTCATAATAATAAAGACTATAATTTGTATCCGGAACATTTATTATATAATTTCCCTTACTTTAAGTTTGTGTAACTTAAAAATCTGCCAATATGAAAATCATTAAATAACTTAATCAATTTTTAGTTGAGACGCATCCCTAACGTGACATCTTGTTTTGCCTTAGCATTAGGGTTAGAATCGTCTTGGGTTAGAAAGTATCATATTGGTAAAATCACCTCCCCGACATTTTTGTTAATGCTCCAGGATGGGTTTAGACTACGGTTTTTTTGTATTTTTCGCGTTCTTTTCTTTTTTTTTTGCTTATTTTGCTTCGTCATACATGATGGGAGTGTATGTTCCACTTCACTACTTTCTCTCTCTTTCGAATTTTACTATATGCCAATAGACACACTTTCGCTTTAATCTCCTTTCTCAATTTTGCCACTATATATACATGCGGTCTTGTCACGTGACGAAGTATTTATTGAGGATCGAAAAGTACGAGCCTACACTATGCTGTGGCGTATTCTACTTTTCAGTTTTTTTTTCGAGTCACGCTATGGTACGGCGCGTTTATCTTATTGTGTTTGACAACTGAGTGGTTCAAGCACGAAGAAATCAGATCGTAATCGACAGAGAGGAGAAAATGAACAAGTCAAGAGAAGTAAAAGGGCACTAAAACTCCACTTTTACACCCACATGTATCTTTATAATTTCTATCGCATGCGCCTACCTGCACATTCATAGCCTTATCATATTAATATCTCCCAATCATATGCATATCCAATTTCATAAACAATTAATTCGTATAATTCATTTATGACAAGATTCATTGTAAGTCACAAATGGTGATCCTCACGATAATAACCCTAGCATAACTTCTCAACGCCTAGGGCTATAAGCACCTTTCCAAACCTTTCACATTCCGTATACTCCGATTAATTATATTATGTTATCGAAAGAATTTTTATGATAATCTGTTAGAATGATTATAAAGTACATAGATAATGAAAAATTTTATTTACATTGTTTTCATAAATTTTGGGGCGCTAAAGAATTTGCCGAATTTGATGTTATTAATTTCGATTAGTGCATATAAAAAATTTTTGTGTTACTATAAAGCAATTTCAACTCTTTCAACTCTTTCATCAATAATAACATTTAAACAATTGAGTAAATCAAATTTAAACGATCTACAAATAAGCAAATATAATTTTCGTTTTATCCAATAGATGTGACATGCTTTTACCAGGAACGGAGTACAAAGTACGTAGTGTATGGTTTACAGGCATTTGAAATGCTGTGTCTCTTTTGTATCTGATTGGTTAATCTATCCTTGTGACTTCTGAATGTATTTCTATATTTGTACATGCTCTATGGGGCTTTGATCTACTGTATCGCATGCAAAAAAAAAAAACAGAAACTTTTGCAAAACTGGTTTAACCTGTAACTCGCTGAAAATCCACTTTCCGTTCCTGGTTTTGCGTGACAACGTCGCGCAGTTACTTATTTAATAATAACAGATAAACAATTGAGTAAATCAAATTTAAACGATCTACAAATAAGCAAATATAATTTTCTATTTCAAGTTCGTTTTGTGAAATTTTTTATTATATAATTACTTTGTGACCGATCAAAACATTATTTATTTAGTTTTGGTTTATCGTCTGCCAATATTTCATTCTATGCAATTTAAAAACTTATTTCTACAGAATATGAAGATACAGGCAACCAAATGTAATCCTCAGCGATTACACTTAATTAAGTAATTCTTATACCAAAAAATAATAAAGTTTTTTTTCTTAAAGACGAATGTATTTTTATTCTATGTTTTATTAATATCTTACACTTTAACATATTCTATTAATTTATTATCATTTAAAATACTACTAAAAATATATTTAATTTAATTCGCACTTTAATGTATTTCTAAAAATTAATTTATTTCGCACTTTAACATACTACAGTACTTCTATAAATTAATTTATTTCGCACTTTATCGTACAACTAATGATTAAATTATTTCATCAACTTACTACAGTCTTCCTCCTCTATAATCACGCAGTTTGTAACAAGAAATTTGGTGATTATAAAAGAGTGTGATTATATAGAAGAATTTTTATAAGTTTTTTAATAAATTGTCTCAAAAATTAATTTGATTGTATGGGAGTTGTGATCATATAGGAGGTGATTATAGAGGAGGAAGACTTAATAAAAATTAATTTATTTCGTACTTTAATATATGACTGAAAACTAAATTATTTTGCATTTTAACGTACTACTAAAAATTAATTTATTTCGCAATTTAACATACTACATTATCAGTTTGTTTGACTCTATCATTAATTGGTTTTTATACTAGTCAATTATACAGACTGAATCAAGCTGGTAACATTCCTATTGGGAACATTGAAATAACATAAATGATGCAAAATTATTCGATTTAGTGCGATTTTGTCTAATTACATTAAATTACATAATTTCTGCGTGCCTGCTGTACGAGTATTTAATATTTATTACACCATTTTCATTATCTTTTGTAGTGTCATGAGCTAAAGGTAAATCAATGAAATTGACATAGTAAACCTGTGATCGAGGCAATTACTACAAGAAATACTGATTTATCAGTTGAGGCTTATCGGTCAAATACAATCAATAAACCAACATGAAATCTGAAGAACAAACACGCATATAAGAAAGACTAAAATTCAAGAAGTCACAATGAAAGAACAACTGAAAATCAAGATAAAATACAAGTTTCTATAATTTAAAATATTATCAGAAGCAAAGTAAAGCCTCCTTTATTATAATCATGTTATAATATTATCATTATAAGCCCTTACCTTAGAATTAGTTTTATTTGATTCTTTAATGATGTACTATTTAATTTATCCCCAAGCCCCTTGAAGTTATTAGGATTGTAAAAGTTATAAAAACCCTGTAATTTCTCTTCTGTAAGGATGATATTGGATGGGATTCTAATATTTATCTTATAATTCCTTTGATACATCCTCTTGAATTATCCCTTGTATATTAAATTTTAATAATAAAATTATTTAATTAATACCAAACCAACATTATGTCTGGCAAGTTACTATATTTTTGCGCATAAGTTAATAAACCTACGAATCACCCCATAACAGTAGATTGTTACTTCATAATTTGAATTTTGTTCATGAATTTTTTTATTTTATAGAAAAGATTATGGAATTAGAAAGTGTGAAAGTGCTTAAGAGAATGGCTTTCGCCAAAGAGAAAACATTTATTTTCGATTATTTTTTTTAGCTTTGGAAAAATAATAATTCTATTTGAGAAATATTGTTTAATAATACAATTAATAAAAGGGAAATTCTATTTGACCCAGATCAAAATGACTATAATTATGTTAATTATAGCTGTGTAATTATATTAAAAAACTCTAGCTGGCATAATATAATCTGGCTATTATTAATATAATTCTGACTCACACTATCCCTAAATTCTAAGAGGTGGTTACTTTGACCCAGGTAGGGTTGTTAAATTTCATGTAAGTTACATGTAATTTACTGATATAAATTACACTATAATTTTACATCATAAGATATATAAGTTACTAGGGTTGTAATTCAACTAAGTAATCAAAACCATGTAAACAAACTATGAAATTTGATATATTAGACCACACAAAGTTGATTTTTCATTTTGCATTGCCTGCTGTTGCATTTTTTTAATTTTTCAATTTTTTTTTTGGATTCTACTTGTGCCAATTGTTCAATTTTTGATATCTGTTATTTTAATATAATGTTACCTGATGGAGATCTTAATTTCTATAATTGTCCATAGAACTGTCAGGAAAAATATGACTACTGGCCCAATTTTTTAATTCCTTGCTGTGAAAAATGAAATATTAAACTTGTATAATCTTAAATGTAAACATTATTCTATTTGCAGTAAATTAAATTAAAAAAATCTGTCTGTCCATCCCAAAATTTGAAATCTATGTAATGCAAAATGAAAAATCAACTTTGCATAGCTATACAGATTTTTCGTCTTAAGCAAATAAAAGATAATAATAATTTTTGTTATTATTATTAATATATTTATTATAGTTAATAAATTTTAAATGATACAAAATATCAAAAGCTCAAGGAATTACTAAAAATTTTTATAGGAGCTTTATTAAATGTTGAAAAACAAAGTTACGCTTTAGAATTTTCTATTAACCTATAAAATTTGAACATTCATCTTATAAATTATTTAAATTTAATTAGTTAAAGTAAAAAAATTTAAACTCAACTACACAAGTCGAAATTTAATAAAATTTTTGCAAAAAATTAAGCGTAACTTTTTAGAGCAAAGAGTTGCAGCTAGAAAAAGAATTGCAATATCAAGCCAAACCTTTTAGAATTTTGTTTGTTCTTCACAATTAAATAAAGTAATATTATATTTTAACTAATTATTTTAATTTCATCAATTAAAATCTGATCAGAGTAAAATTACTAATATTGCTAACATAGTTTTTAATTTACTTAGTTGAGTTACCAATCTAGTACTGTATGCGAAAATTATAGATATCATAGAAATGGCTAGAGATGTGCCATTTATATGATACTTAATTTTTTTCATATACAATACGTACAGTTCATGCATATAGTACATATAGTATTTTATAGTATAATAAAATTATAAAAATAATTTTAAGCACATAACTAAAAATTATTAGCAAGAGTCTGGAACCTTTAATATTTATATAAATAATTATATATATGTTAAAAAAAAAACTCTTATTATTACTAAGAAAAAATCTCAACAACTTATAAATATATAACTAAAATACAAATAAAATAATTTAATTGATGATCTGCCAGTCATGTGAAGAAAATCATATAATACAACGTGACAGAGATCATATATGCGTAAAGCTCAAATCAGAATTTTTGGCTTATATGCAAAGTTAATAAATTTAAAATAACCTTTTTATGCAAAGTAGTGCAAATAGTAAAACAATACTATATGAGTTTAATGTTAAAACCATTTCGTACAAAAATTTTTTTTAAAAGACTTCACTTTGAACGCACGCGGTATTTACTATGATACTAAGCTAGTTAAATCAATAGAATTTAAAAAATTGGTTATAATATAATTTTACTAAGTTTATTAAATATACTTTTTTTTCAAACTTTTTAGAGTAGATTACTTCGTAAAAGAAGGCTAAAAGTAAAGATCACTAAAAACTTGAAGTTGAGATTTAAAACGGGTAAAGATTTGTTTAATTTTTATATACAATATGTAACGTAGTACTTTGTAAACCAGTAAATTTTTTTATTACATGACTTTAGGTATTTTCGAATATACTTTTTTTCTTTTTTTTTAACAAAACCCGAGTTTGGCTTTTGTTGGTTATATATTATATAACCAACAAAAGCTGAGCTTGGTTTTGTTGAAAAAAAAAGCAAAGTATATGTATATTTGAAAATACCTTTTGAAATTATGCCTCCCAGTGTCCTTTCATTGAAAGGGTTGAAAAAAATTACCTTTTGTGTACAATTACTATTTTAACTCAAGGTTGCCTTTTGTTTAAACATACGAGCATATGAGTGTAGCCAATTTTGTATTGTGGAAAGTCCCGGAACATCTTCCTCTTCTATGTCCCTACTCTCAGTATATTCCAAGAGTTCATTGCACATGGCTTGTCCATCCATTCGATTTTGGCTTCTTCAGTTTCCATTTAAAAAAAACCTTCAAGCAGAGATCTAATATTTTTTTATTTTAGCACCACCCCTATTACCTAATTTTTGGTTGCTTTTAACGCCCACCCTCTATGCAGTGGAAACTTAACATCTATTATACTATAAATCGATTATTAGATTCAATATCGATATTATACATATTATGTTTAATTTAGAGTTTTATATCTACCTAGGTAATATGACAAAAATGTCTAAAATGTAAATCATTTTAAATGTTAACTACTATAAAAGGTAGGAAGGCACGTCTGTATTTTTAAAATTACTTACTGTTGTTTATCTTAATTTCGCCTTCGTGTTGGTCTAAACTAACTTCATCTATAAATTTTTGAAAAATTAGGATTTTTTTAATATAAATACTGGTAATTCTAAAAATGTACCTTCGTCATTGTCAACTAAGGTATGTAAAACAAGTATAATAAATATTTGTATTTGATAATATTTAACTGATCGTGTAATACTTACCAGAATTTTCATTTATTGGAATTGTCCATGTAGATTGTCGCACTGTATGCTCCGATATAGTTGGTTGCAGCCGGTGAGGTGTAATATTCCAAAGCTTACTCACATCTGCAGGCGCAAAATTATTCCATTCTCTAATGTTTGGCAATGATCGTGCGCAAATATATCCACTAAATCTACCATCTACAGGCCAACTCCAGAAGAACAGTTTTGAAATCCCTTAATTGTTTTAATATTAGTTTTTGATCTTTTGTTTTTACTAATATTATCACGGTCTGGTTCTATATTTACTATTGTAGTTCCACTAAATTTTTAGCTGCCTCACTTATGTCATTACCGGTTTCCAAATCAAATCTGATTCGTAGATATCTTTTTATTGCATGCGCGATCTTAAATAAAGGTAGGTATTAGATTATTAATAACAGAGGTGTTAAACTAATTAAAAATACTAACTGCCACATGATGTGAATCTACAATTGTTTTCGCTTCTCCAGGTTCCAAAAATACCCAACTGCGAACTTCGATGCCGTACTATTTATGCCAATATCCAATTATGGCTATTAATTCAGAATTGTGATAATGGGGCCCATTATCAGATATTATTTTAATCCACTTTGGTTTTTTTTTCATCTTTTCAAATATGACTTCGAATGCTAATGCCGTGAACCAAGCATCTTGCTTGGTATCCATTGACCAATGGTCATATGCTATAACTTCTAACACATTCTTATTATTTTTAGTAAAAACCAAAATCGTATGAAGAGTACAACCGCATTTTCCAAAAAAGTCTTTTTTCATTTCACGCGCAGATTAAGGAAGTATATGCATTTTATAATCTGCAATGATGATTGCACCCTCCAATTTAAGCTCATTCAATGTCACATTGAACTGTGCATTTAGGTATACTTTTTGTGTTTGATGTGAAAGAAAATATAGTAATTGTTCTTTTGCATCGGTTATTTGATTATGGACACTTGAACGCACTAAATCATATAATAAATCCAAAACTTCGAACAGTTGATTACAGTTGGTGCATCGTTCTTCATGGTAGTTGATGCATTCGCCGAATGCGTAAGGTAAGCAGTGAGAAATGCAGGGATCATGTTCGATTCTGCCATTTGTTTCGACCACTAACTCTTCTTCATAACCTCGTCTTAAATATCGTTTTAGCTTTTCTAAACATTCTAAAATTTTATTCTGAAATTGATTGTAAGGTAATTATATTTATAAAAAATAATGTACTAATTAATAAAAACAACAAAAAAAACGATATATATGTATGTGAACTAACTATAGAATCTTTATTTGCACAATGGGTTTGTATTATACTTTTTAAATTTAGAACTGTTTGATATCCATAATTGTTGCAGATTATACATAATCCCTGAGGTTTTCGCGGTATTGAATATTTTTTGATTCGAATAGTCATGTTATAAAAGCAGTTCTTTTTATCCCATTAGGGTAAGTTTTACTAAATTTTTTTCATAGACTACTCTTTTGGTCACGTAAATACAAAACTGGTAATTCGGTTTTTGGATCTACTTTGTACAAACTCATCGAAACATTTTCTTGATCCTGAAAGAATAATAGGAACTGCTCTTCTTAAACATTGATTAACCTTTGAACAGTCCTTTTGTTTTTTGTAGTGGTGGTGCACCTGGACCATAAAGCCGAGCATGTTTTTTTGCCTAGTTTATTGTTGCTGAGCTGACCTATTAATATTAATTGTTAATTTTGGAATATTATTATATATGAGTGCTAAAAGGAAAATTTCCTCTGGTATATTTGTAATAATAATATTCTGATCTGTTGGATTTTTCCTAAAATCCAAAGTCTGAGAAACTTTTCGTTTAGCAGCCCAATAAGGTTATTTAGAAGACCCCGAAGTTTGGTTTAATCTGGGTTCTTTTAATTAACCTTTACAATAGATTTTTCATAGGGATGGGCAAGGTAATAAGTAAGTAATAAATACTTATTTTTTTTACTCTAATGTATTTTTATATAGCCAGAAGCAAGTTGAGGAAAATCAACAGATCAGGATATTATAATTAATCCTTCCATGATCTTGATGTAGTGATCAGGTGATTATAATTATTTATCTGATTCAGCCCTTCTAATCAATAACACATCGGGCTTTTAATATATTATCGGTAATTTTTGAAAAGTATTGCATTATCATTTTGGTGAAACTTTTTAATTAATTGATTAGGATAGTGATCGCGATTATTTAGTAATTAATTGATTAGGATAGTAATTACGATTATTTAGTAAGAATGACTTGGATGTTTTTGGGTGTCTAAAGCGAATCGGTTTACTTTTTTCAATTATTTTAGCGTATATCTATTCTTAAACACGTTAATAACAATGTTATGTTGAGATTTCAATTTGACTCTTGAACTATCTAAAAAAGAGATGTTTTCATTGCAGGTAAAAAATTTAATACAAGAATTTAAAATTTTTTAACTAACTTTGCTATAAACGTATTTAAGAATAGATTGATGCTAAAATAATTAAAAAAAGTAAAGCAATTCGCACTAAACATCTAAATATTCTAAGTCATTCTTTACTATTAAAATATATATAAAAAGTGATAAATGATTCTGATCACTATTCTAATCACTAAAATCAAAAAAAATTTTATAATTAATTTTTATATTGACACTGTACATAGTTTTGATTTACATAGTTGACCGCTCATCCCAGTGAAGCATATAATCGCAAGCCCGATCGTCATCGATCAGAAGGACTGAATCAAATAAATAATCAAAATATACCAGAAGGAATTTTTCCTTGGCAACACTCATATGTTACATACAATTACTTACACTTAACTCTTTTATAAGAACTCGATATTTAACATTTAGGGCAATGATTGAAAGAATACGAATTATACCATCTGATCCTTTTTTATTTGAAGTTAATGTACCTCGAAAGCTATTCCAAAAGGTTTGTAAATTTTGATCTGATTGTGAATTTTGTATTGGCATTGAAATATCATTATTTAGTTGGATGATATTATTTTTATATAGAGTTTCCAATAATTCTTTATTAGCAATGGGGTCTGGAGCTTTGCTCCAAAATTCTATAGACGATTCTTTTTTAGAAACCGGCGTTACATTGGTACATCCACAAGCAATGAACATCGCCCACTATGTCCGTAATTCTTTATCTTGGAAAACGTAATCTGTTGAGTAGATTGTCTGTAATATGAGCGGAAATTGAATGATAGAACTTTTTTGTTTATGCCAATTATGAAAAAGAAGTGGCCAATGGGGAGGTGTATTAGGAAGCTTCTCGGCTTTATATGCCGGTCAAATACTTTTTCTAGTTGTTGTCTATTCATCCAATCAGTACACTTTGGTGATTCACTTTTTAATTTATGTAGTTGTTCTTGAACTAATTCGTTCGTGATTCCAAAGAGGTACGATCCAGTGAATTTTTTAAGAACTTCTACCAGATTCCAAATTTCATCGGGAGTTTTTTCTATTATTGTATTAATGCATATCGATTCTAAATAAATTTCTAAAATATAGCGATCTTCTTCAATTTTAAAACAAATAGATGCAGTGCGTTGCAATAACGCATGGTGAACATAGATACAAATCCAGTGCTGACTCCATAAAATCTATTTTCATCTAGGTTACCAATACATGGTATGACCACATTAAGTTTTTCTATGCGAAGAAATATTGGAAAAAAACTTATGTCAGTGATCAATTCTTGAATAATAGCCTCATTATCGAAACCTATAACTGCCAAACCAGAATGTTCAGTATTTGTTCCAAAAACACGTTTATAGCACGTATTAACTGCTGTTGACAGATGTGATTCTGGTTCGCTTTGGACATCACTACAAGTGCATTGAAACACAGATTTTAGTGGATTTTGATTATCAGATAAAACTGCAATAACGAAGCTTTTTTTATTAAGCTCACATTTAATGCACATATATAAACGATAAGGTACCGTATATTTTTTTATTTCTGTTTCTAATTTTATTTGAACCGTCTCTCACCAGACTTTAGACCAAATTCCATAATGTAATTGAGGGTCCATTATACCTGGACTTAAAATTTTAGTATTATACTGTCGTCTTTTAGCCATTTTTTCGTAGATAAGAAATATTAATATAGCAAGAACAAAGGGTATACAATTTAGTTTTATTATTAAAGGTTTGAATATGTGCTAATAGCAGATATATCGCTCAGAGAGCTGAAGTTTATTCAAGGCAGATTTTAAAGATTTTTAATACTTTTATATTGCGGTTTCTTTACGCACTAAAACCTCTTTATTGGAACTTTTGAATTATTTCCTTTTATTATTTGCTATTTACTTTCGCTTCTACATGAACTTACATGCAATTTCTTAATTCATTCGCTAATAGTGTGAAATTATTTACATATCGAGTCGACTTGGATGACTTTGATTTTATTTTCAATCTTTTTAGGACACGGCTTAGATTTTCTGAGAGTTTGCATACTTTTGTTTCAACACGAACTCATGCCATTTCTTAAATCATGCTCCTAAACAACCAGAAAAGGCACCAATTGAGAAATTCAAACAAGGGGAAAAGGCAGCAAAATTGTTTTTAAAGGATAATGATGTCAATAGGTTAAAAAAAGAATTTGCAGATGGTAATGTTGCGGGAGTTACCCATAATGCCAATCATTTACCTGTAGTTTCATTTCGAGTCGATTTGATTGGCTTTGAATTTATATTTGATCTTTTTAGAACATGGCTTAGATTTTATAGAACAGCATATTTCGTTTTGGCATGAACTCGCACCATTTTTTTGATTCACATCTTTATAATGCCATTCATTAGTTGCATAATTATACTTCTCGAGTCATTACGGATTGGCTTTCAACCTTTTTAGAACATGGCTAAATAAGAAATACGCGTACGTAAGTAAATGGATTCTAATTTTGGATTATTATGTCATTCTACTCATTAAAAAATCCTTTTTACTTTGCTAAACATAACCGGCTAAGTAATGAGTAATAACTAGGGTTCTGCAACTCGGGTGCATGCCCAAAAAAATATCTAGGCACAGGCATAGGCATGAATACTGAGAACAACTTAGGCATGGGCATAGGCATAGGTATAGTTTTGAAATTTTGGCCATAGGCATGGGAACAGGCACCAAAATTTGGCATAGGCATGGGTACCAAAATTTGATATCTATTATTTAATCGTGCCCGACACCATGCCTTTGCTAGTGCCTGGCACTTTGTGCCCATACCTTTAATTTATGCCCTTTTGTGTCTATGGGCATAGGCATGTGCCCTTTTGTGTCTATAGGCATAGGCATAGGCATGCGCCCTTTTGTGTCTATGGGCATTAGGCATGATGCTCCCTTTTGTATCTATGGGCATATGCCCTTTTGTATCTACGGACGTAGCATGGCATAAAGCACTAGTCCCGTCCTGGTGCCAATATACCGGGCACGGGCATTTGCAGAATCCTAGTAATAATTATGTATGGAATATGAAATTATAGCTAGATGTGGAACTGTACTATGAGATAGTGCGAAATAAAAAATAAAAAAAAGAGAGCTATCAAAGCCCAAGTATTTTAATAATGCTACTTTTTAAAACTATTATTATATCTATATGCACATTTGACAGGTAATTCCAAATTCATTTGGTTGAGTAATATGAGTGTTAATTTTTACAGGGCAATCATCAAAATTCCTGGTCGGAATGCATCAGAACCTGGTTAGATTAGTCTCCCTGGTTAGCAGAATATAGTAAAATTATCAGCTGGGCACTTTTTATTTAATGAACGACTATGATTTCATTAGTAAAATTTCTTTGTGTTGGAAAAAATTGGTCCATCTGATCAGGGTTATGATGCATTCTGACCAGGAATTTTGGGGATTGCCCTGTATGAGTTTGAGAGTTAGTGTTTCAAATCGATGTAAAAGCAATCGATTAGTTAGCAAAAAAATCGATTAATGCAATTAGTCAATTATAGCGCTTTGCAAAAAAGTGTGACCCTGTGATTTTCACGGTGATGATGGCAGAAAATTTCTGAGATTTTAATCTATATTTTATCCGAAATCTTTAAAATTCTTCAAGAATCGAAAAATCCTCTAGAATCGGCTGATTTCTCGTGATTATACATCTGCAGAGGTCACACATTTTTGCAAAGCGCAATAATCAATCATTGCAGTTTGATAATTTTGTAAAAAAATTCGCTCTATTGTTATATGATCACTGGTGATTTTGATTTTCCAAAAATTACCCCGATATCGCGATATGAAATTATCATATCGGAGTTGTTTTATGAAATCAGAACTCACTTGTAATCACATAACAATCAAGCGATTTTTTTTTGGATGTTCTGCAAAATTTACAAAATTATGCAAACCGCAATAATTGAAGGTCGCTTATACAGCCGTAAAAATTATTATTACACCGATTTTTAATTACTAAGAGGTACGACTTCACATAGGTTCAATTCGAAGTTTTGGAAATTATGAGACAAGATTGATCAACAGGTAATATAATATTTTATTAGATCTGGTGGTAATATTTACTTTCTAATAAAAATTTTACCACACTAATGTAATTATAGCAAATAACTTTAATCATGACTTTTGGGAATAGGTACTCCTTTATGGTAAATTGCTTCGAAGATTTGTTTAATAATGGATTACGATTTTAATACGATACCTACTTCAATCCCGGGAAATGATCTGCACTAATCCACAAGTATGGTATATATAATAGAAGATTCTTAAATATCCTTTTTAATCTTCTGTGAATTTCAATTCGACTGTACATTATGTTGTTGATTTCGGGGTTACTTATTTTCACGGTTAGTTTAAAATTTCTGGAGATTTTTAAAAAACAATGGTTTAGCATATTAACTTTTTTATTTTAGAGTTTAATAACTCTAGGACTGATAAGTGTCAAGCTTCTGTGCTTATGTTCTATTACTATGGTCCATGAAACTGTTTGTTAGCGTTAAAAGTTGAAATGGATTTTTCAGGTTATGTCTCTTCAAAACATTATTTTGTGGTAACAAGTTTTTTTGATTGAGTTTTTTAATGAACTTGCACACTGTCTAATATTAATATCGACGGGCTTAAATGTTTTCTTCATGATATAAAATGTAGAAATGATATATCTAATACTGAACTTGAACAAAAGTAATTCGACAAATGATTTGATTTTTTAAGGTTTATTATTTTTATTTATTTATTATGAATAATATATCTATATTATTAAAAAACAATGAACTGTAGCGTATTACAATTACTTTTAAAGTCTCCATGAACATATCCCGCCTTATAAATTTGCTATATTGTTTAATTCACTACTCCTATTCTCTAAAGCTTGATAATGAGAACTACGAAAAAACATATCGAATTACTATCTAATATTCGTTGTCTCTGATTAATCCACACATCTTAGGATAAATGTGAACATAATTCCATAAATTGTCGTAAAAATGCCGTAACTCGTTATAATTACGACAAGTTACGGCATTGCATTCACTCCTAGACTATTAGATTCTACTTAGCTTTTAAACTTATTATATGATGTTAATAATTTATTCAAGCGGCATAAATCATAAATAAATTATTTCGACTTATCTTAAAAAACCCGTGACTATATACGATGGTGTACGTTCTTCAAATTTATTCAGATTAACGTGACGATATCCGAAAAAATGGATTAGGCGTCTTTGCACATCCTCACCTATTGTATAGTCAACTTAAACAATTTAATTCAATGAATATTAGCATTCATAGTAACCAGTGCGCTAATCAATCAAAAAATCTAACTCTCTTACCGTATATACCTACATTCCATCAATCCTTTGGAGTTATTTAGTATATTCCACTCGATTGCATTTTCTTACTCCGTAACTTTAGGTTGAAATTCTCTAGTGCAGTCGATAAATTCTTTGTCCATGTGTTACTCTTTGAGGGACGTATTCGATATAAAACCTGTGATTTGTACGTATTCCATTCCCATTATATCATTTAAAAAAAAAATAATTGTACTCACTTGTTGCTGTGTCCCAGGTTAGCCAATATAATTCAAGTTCACGTTCCTTTGATTGGTACGAGGTCTTTAAATTTATAAATAAAATTAAATGCTTTTTAAATGGAATAAATGCTTCTGCTTTCTAATTAACCAGACGGTTTAAAACTCTTCGCCGGTATAATAAAAAAGATCCACTCGATTATATCATGATAAGATATGGCTTTAAGTTGAAATCCTCTAATGCAGTTATTGACATCCTTATTTCTACTTTTTTACCCTTGTTTTGCGCCTGCAACCAAGCTTGTTTTAGTTATAAATACAACTTTTTTATTATATTTAGATCGTTTAAAAACATTCATACGTACCAATATGTATTAATTTGATCGAATAAATCAGAACTAGTACGGCGCTCAATTTCTATATATACGTATAACTGATTTGATCTTACGACGGTTTGGTCTCTAACTTGATCACGTATTTGAGTGTTAGGTTTGCTTGATTGTGACGATTCACTAATGTCTGCTGGACAGCGTTTTGTAATAAAAAAAAAATTAATGTATTTGTTTGTTAATTAATAACATAGCTTTTTTATTAGGTTCGAATATACTGTAGTGTATCTGATGGTATGCTTCTCATTGAATTAACTGTTAATAAATACGTAACGTATGTGACGTTATGAAAATCTGCGCATTTCTAAAACCCGCCATTTTTAATTAGTGTTTGCAGATCATTTTGTTTAGATGACTCCCGATTTAACCCCTCTCCAATCTTTCTTTATCGGCATGCAGCAGATCATTTCTTATAAAGTTTATGATTAGCGTTAGCCATCTTATTAATTGGT
>QKWP01003585.1:0-18304 GCA_003550325.1 Gigaspora rosea | reverse complement strand
TCATTGCACATCAATTTCGCATATCACTATTACTAAATACAGTTATTACAAAATTTCCTTATTAAGTTCTAATTTTCAAACTAATTTCTACCAAAATTAAAACCTATTCTATAACAGTATAAAGATCGAAATCGTTCACAGTAGGAAGAAAAACCGTCGAGTAGTTCTTCTTCTGAGTAGCAGGGGATAAAAAACGGTTCACTGTCTTCAATCTTGTAAAGAGAAAAACATAAAAGAAGTAGTTTTTTACGGAGGCATATATAACGGTTATTTTGGTCTTGAGCCCAAAACATTCGTGTATTTTGTGAAGGTGCTCGATGTTTTATAGTATAATTACGAAAGTAATTAGGGTAAGTAAGTGTTAAGAATCTATTTGTTTGTGGTCTGCTGAAATATTTGTCAATAGCGTCATCCCAGTAGGGTTGTTTTCATTATTTTCTGATTGTGTTAGTTGGATGTATATTGGTTTGACTGCACGTGTTCGTAAGTTTGAAGGAGCAGAAGGGAAAAATTGTACATTGACTGTGGATCTTGTTATTTGATATTGTAGTAACAATATCATTAGTTCCATAGAACCAAGTCTTCTTGCTTGTATATGTCTGCGGTATTCGTCTTGGTCGTTAATTGTGAAGAGTTCTATAGGTTCAGATTTCGTGACATATTTCGTGACGTATTTTGTAAAGCCATTGGTCGTTACATATTGAAAATTTATATGGCCTTGCCATATTAAGAGAGTTTCAGGATTATAAGGTACTATCCAACGGTTTTGTTCTTTCAAACGTCTATATGTATATTATATGAAAGTGTATTCATGCAGGTTGTTGTTGATAGAGATTGTGGAAAGCCTTTTCTGCAAGGGGTATTGTCGGTATTGGGTCCTCCACATAAGTCGGGACGACATCTGTGTATTTGGTAAGTCGATACTAAGTTGTGTAAATGTGGTTCATTAATAGGATCCGGTAAGTCAGCTCGAATAAAGTTAGTGGCGATTAATTCTAAGATTGGTTTTTGAGTATAGGCAAAGCCGTGGTTATGTATCGAGCCTCTATTTTGAAATTCGTCTCTTTCAAAATAGTTTTCTAGTTTACTCCATCTAATTAAGTATGGGTTTTTCCATAGTTTGTTTCGAAGGTTATTTAATTTATTGTGATAGAAAAGATAGGTGTGTAGTGGACGATTTGAAGGTAATGTATCGTGATTATCTGTTATAGATAATATGTGTGTTAAATGTTGCCATTTGTATTCTGCCATTGTGAAAGTATAAAATATCTGTGGCAATCCGTAAGATTGTAGCATTACATTAACTTGTAACTGTTTTTTTTTAAAGAATGGTGCAGCAGTACGTATATTTGAGGATATCGCGGTTGTTTTAGTTTCGTTAATTATCGGTCTGTTTGTGTATAGGCTGTTAGTTATCAAATCGGCACGTATAGGGTAATAACATTGTGAAACATTTTTTTGATTTACGAGTCTGCAGGTATTTTGAAAATTTCTTTTTTTTTCAAGATTTAAATACGACCAATGAGGCCAATACCAATGTAACCTAAATCGTTGATCTGGACAAAGTATTCTCAATTTTATATATTTGCCGTATGATTCTGAGATAGTATTGGTGAGTACTGTAATGTTTCTTTCAAATTTTCATAATGACCTTTTCCTGTTGGAAAAAGGTCAGGGGATAGTATGCCTTCGAGAGTTGTATTGTTATACGATATTGGAATGGTATTGTTATTGAGTTCTACAGTTCCTGCCAGTAAACAATCATATCTGTAGTCTTCATTGTGTATTTCAGGAGGAAAAGTATTATTAGGTATTACTAATTGTGGTATATTAGATGAAGGGAATGTTGCTGGTGTTGATAGCACAGCAGTTGGTATTGGGGCTGGGTGTGGATTTAAAGGGTTTCTTTCTGGTAAGTATGTGAAATTTGTGAAAAGTGGATTGTTGTTTTTAAGCCATATGCTAGCATTAATCAACGTATCGTAATACCAATTTAATTCACTCGATGTTTCAAGTATAGCGCCAATTGATCCCGAGTATAGACTCAATGCTTGGGGATTTTTGCTTAGTGAAATATCACCTCGCAAAAATCTATATATTGTGTATGGGTTTGATCCTGGTGTTCTACCTAATGAACAGAACATTCGAATGGGAGATAGGTACTTTCGGTGGAACATCGGTACCACTTGGATTTCGGTTGGGACAGGTGCGAGAATCAGAGAATAACATCTTGTTTTCTTTATCTTTCAACTTGTGCAGATAGCTACTTTGGTGTTGTTTTGGTTCAGAAATACAGGTGTATCAGGAAATGCAATAGGTAGAGTGTACTGAGTTTCAGGATCATAATCTATCCAATGTGTTGAGGAACGAAACATTAACATCAAGCAATAGCAACACGGTATTTGAGGGTAATCATATAGAATTTTTGATTCGAATTGGTTAAGGAGCGTAAGTAATCTGGTTGAAGGAGTTCAATAGGGAAAAGTGATAGGTTCTGTATTAGATGGAATGAAAGACGGCAATTGTGTGTTATTAGGAATTTGATTTGTCAAGTTTATATTTATTTCATTTCGTAAGATATACGATGAGAATATGCATGTCGAGTTTTGACTATTGATTTTGTTATTATTTACTGGTTCATTATTTGAATGCTGAGATGGAAGGTAATAGGGAGAAACATCATGAGGCATTTGGTTAAGATTTTTATTAGAAAGTTCTTGTGTTTAGCTATTAGGTAAAATTTTTTATTTAGTTTTTTATTATTTACTTTTACTTTACTATTATTTTAATGTTTGTATGAAATTTCGTGAAAAAATGTGCGTGTTGGGTTATTTTATAAGTTTTACGAGAATAGAATGTAAAAATTTTAAAATTTATTAGGTTTTATTTGTAAATCGGATATTTGATTTTAATCATGATTTAATTATTTTATACGTTTTTTGTTAATTTTATAGATAACGATGAAGATTTCTTATTTATATTTAATTTTATCGATAATTATATTTTTTATTATTTATTAATAATATTAATAATACAGGGATTATTTTGGTACGATGATTTGATTTTCAGATAAGTAGATTAGTTTTTATTATTATTATTCATTTTTTATTTAGTTTAGATTAGTTAATAAATTTTAGTTTATTATTAGTTAAAATATATTATAATTATTTTATTATTTATTGATTATTTATAGAGATTATATAAATTTTATCTATTTTGAGGGTTTTACTGAGTTGCTAAATTTTTTAATTATTTTGGTTTTTTAATTTTAATTAGGCAATCAGTTTGTAGTTTTGTATACATCTAAGTAATTATTAAACAGATTATTCAGTTTATTTTATTTAAGATTGTTAGTTATTTATTCAGTGAAATTTGAAGGTTCAGGAGATTCTTGGGTCGAAGGTAAGGTTTCGCAGGGTGTATTAGGGTCATAATTTGAATATACGCATTCACTATTGATATTTATATTAGTATCATAATTAGCTAGTTTTTTGCCTTTGTCAATTGGTTCTTCTGTATGAGTATTATACGAGTTTTGTTTAGATGAGCTTCCCGAAGCTATCGATATTGATAGGTAAGATATTTAATTATTGATAATATTTTTTTACGAGATAAAATATATTTTAATCTTTAAATTTTATCTTTAATCTGTTCTAAGGTAGCATGCAATTGATCTATTCTTGTTTGGTCAAGTGTAGTATTCGATTGCGTAGGTTTAGTAAAAGTATCACGCAGAGGTTTTTGGCTCGAGTTTCTATGCAAATTTTGAGTTGAAGTAGGATGCGAATTAAATTTTTCTGCAATTCGTTCTAGTTCTTCTTGTCTTTTTCGCTTATTTGCATAGTTTGATTGAGCATTAGAATCTGGGTTAGATTGATTTGTGATAGGTATGTAGTTCCACTTTATTGTTTTGCATAATATGAATGCATATTTTTGAAGAGTAACTAATTCTCCACCAACAGAGAAGATAGGCTGACGTGTTGTTGCTTCTGCAACATTGTTATGTCGCGTTTGAAGTGGGTATTTACAGAGAACCGATAATGGTGATTGTTTTCCAGTAAAACCATTATAAAATTCTCTTTTTAACCTAAAAATTCCTTGATTATTTTTAGTTACGGCTGGATCTTGAATGGGTGCAGTAAAAATTCCAAAAGCCGAAGCGATCGGTAAATCATAAGCGGTAGGTTCATCGCCAAGAGTAACAATATTTAATACAACGTATCAGTTAATGGTTATCTATATTTATAATTAACAGTTATAAAATATATTATTTTATTTTTAAAGAGATACGGTTGTCATTTTTTAATATTTATAATACATTTAGTTCGTTGTTTTCAATAGCAAATCGTCCTATAATTAGAGCTATCGTTTTTTTCTAGATTTCTTTGACGAGGAGAGTAAACTCTGTTCTGAAGGCTTTAAATTTATATTCAATGAAGTCATCATTTTCCGTTCTATAGATTGCAGTACCAGCGACGTATTTATTAAGATTCGTTATATTTTTAATAAAGGAAATTGCACAGAAGACGGAAGCCATTTCGATATTTTCGTAGAAGGTATATTAACTTAGTAGAAGGTATATTAGTTAGAACCAATTTTAATTTAAATTTTGTTAAGAAAGTAGTCAGTTTCTTAAATACTTTTAGTTTAGATATTTAGATAGATATTTATTAATTATTAATTAAAATGATTATTTATCGATTTACTACCAAATGTTAGTTAATTTACAATTATTGATTAATCAAGTAATAATCTTTTTTAAAATATTATTCATATCATACATAGTGATAATAAAAAGATTTCATGTTATAATTAACATTTATTAATTAGTTTTGCTTTATACTTATTTTGATCAGTATGTGTTGTACTTAAAAAAGTATCATTATACTATTCGGTAGAGCTCATCGTTAAGTTTTAATTATATTTTTAATTTTGTTTTTTTCTTTTAGTAAATTTGATAGATTATACCCAACAATTCTAATTATAACAGATAATATGATTGAAAGATATTATTGAGTTTTTTTCGTTTTAACATAATCACATTAAAAATGTTACGTGGTCAAACTTCTAAATTTATTTTTTAGAAGTTAATTAATTAAATTTTTTTTAGTGCTATTATTATATTTTATTTATTAATCTGATTAAATATTTTCTTATGTGTTGATTTCGCGAGAAAAAAAATTTATAATGTAATTTGAATATGGTTTCGAAAGGTTCGTTTTTTTATAATTGATACGAACGCGCATTAAGGATATTAAGTTTTAAGTTTTATTTGTTAATTAAGTAAATAAAAATAATATCAATTTTGGTTAAGAAACTGTTTATTATCATCACTATTAATTTATTTAATTACGTTTATTACATCTTAATTAAGTTAGTTTGTGCAGTGTTTAACCGTGTTATTTGATAAATTTTTTTTAAATAGTAAAACTTATTGCTATATTAAGGATAATTGTGTATTTTTATTTAAATTTTAGGCTATACAAAATTTTTTTTTCACAATAAATAAACACGTTATCCAGTAGTGAAAAAAAAATTTTGAGTGAAGAGCAGCGCATCTCTGCTCTTCTCGTTAATCTCTTCACACTATGCTAATGCATACTCTGAGATACAATGAGCAGTTTTCACAAACGTTTTGCTTTTTATGCAATACAGATCTTTGCCTTATATAGAAACATTCTTTACTAAATTTACCACCAGTTATTATTAAATAGTAGTTATGTACAACACAACCAGACTAAATCAGAAATTTATCATTACACAAACCACCAAACGATTTCAACTTAGCGCTAAAGATTTTTTGTCGATCATTCTGTTTAATATAACAAAACATATAAAATTTTAATTGAAATAACTCCTAAACTATTCATGAGATGCATGCGAAATTATATTTATTAGATTACTTTTAATATTCTCTTTAAAGCAATAGAGCTTTTTTTATTTTTCATATAAGTTAAAGCGATAAAACTGATTACTAAAACACGATTAATTTTATGACAATAAAAAAAGAGCTCTATTACCTTAAAAAGAACATTAAGTGGAATCTAATAAAGGTATTTTTACTCGTATATCTTTAATAGTTCAAAAGTTATTTCAGTTTAAATTTTATATTGATAATGATAATGATCGTAATGAGTGATCGGTTTCCAGCTGCAGATCATGCAAATCATCAGAAAAACCTTGATTAGTAAAAATTATTATGTGATCTTCATTATGTTTGTATTTGTTATGCTATTTCACACGCTAATGACCCAGGTCCATGACGTAGAACTGACGTAGAGGTAACGACTAGTGAGTGTGAAAACGGTGATGGGTATAGTAGTATGAGAAGTGTGTAAGGATGATGTATTGAATTGGGATATGTAAATATGAGGTAATGAGAAATGGCTATTTAAGAGAAGAGGTAGGTTCGATAGCTCAGATGGACAACCCGAACATCGAGGGAAGTGGCTAGTTGGCCTGGTCGAACAGTTAGGGAAGGAAAAAGCAAAAACCGTGAACAAAATTAGGAGGCATCCTTGTATCACAGGACTGGGACTTAGCCTATGATAAAGAGTTGACGTTTGGGTAATATGAGGTGTTTATGGCAGATATTGTATGTATAAGAAATGGGTAAGAATAATGTGTTGGACAAGAGATGACATTTGGGTTTAATGAAAATTCTTGTGTTTTTGGTGGGGTTATAGTATAGTCGATAGCCCGGGTGGACAACCCGGATATCGAAGATGAATGCTTCAATAGCTGAAGGTTGTCTAAGGAAGGAGAATTAGATGCTGTAACGTTGTTACGTGGCATTTGTTTATCGTTATGAACTGAGTCCTTGACGTAGGTTTATGAGTGGTAAGTGTAAGTTATTGGTGATAGGTATTTGGAGTATGGGAAGTGAGTAAAAATGAGGTATTGCGTGGAAGGTATTAGTTTGGTTGAGTAAGTATGCGGTATTGGTGACAGATATAGAGAATGGAAAAGCGTAAGGTATTGTATGAGAGATGTTGATTCGGGTGAGTCAGTATGAGGTTATAAGGGAAGGTTATTAAGAAGAAAAGAGTGGAAAAGTTGTACCCACCCGCTCACCACTACGAAAGAGATCTTGGTGGTTAGGTTGATATACAGGTGTGATCGATAGTCCGGGTGGGCAACCCGGATGTCGAAGATGAATACTTTGGTAGCTGATAGTTGTTTAAGGAAGGAGAATTAGATGCTGTGCGTTGTCACGTGGCAACTATGAAAATGAGGACGATAGTAGCTTACCCACAAAAAATTTTTCGGACATGTGACTTTTTGTGGCACAAACCAATCAAAATTTGAGATCAGGTGTAATGTGAAAATCAAAACAATCAAAACAATCGAATAAAGCGAAAGAATTAAAGTAATAAATCGTGTGGTTAGGGGAGTAACAAAAATCAGGTGATTTTTTAGGGGGGGGGGGTAAAAAAAGTTAAAATTATATATAAGAACCTGACTATTTATATATTAAGGAAGAGGGAGGGGGGTAGGCCTCTGATAAAAAATAATCAGGTGATTAATGACACTGCCCTTAGGGTTTGGGTTAGACGCTTGGTTAAAATACTACCCATACCAAAATTTTGCAAGGAATTTTTTTTGTTAATATGCAGTAGACAATTTTATAGACAAACTTCGGAGTTATTAGTGATTTTTTATGAAAAATCGTAAAAAAGCGCAATTTTTATATTACACTTGATCCTAAAATTCAATTGGTTTGCGCCTAGTTTGTGCCACAAAAAGTCACATAACCGAAAAATTTTTTGTGGATGAGCTACATAGGTTGAAACTAAGGAGTACCCTAGCCATGGCAAAAAAAGTTCTGGTCACGTGATAACCGATAAAAATCTTTAAGTTTATTTAGATTAGGTTAGAGTTAAAAATAGAATCAGTGTTAAAGAGCGCTATAGGTAAAATTACCTTCCCGACATTTTTTGTTAGTGCGCAGAAGGTTGTTTTTTATGAAGTTTGTCAAGAAATAAGCGATTTCTTCTAATTTTCTTTAGAGCAAACATTTGTTTTGAATTTTCCTGATCATGTTACATTACACCAAATTGGAAATTCTTATTGGCTAATTTACTGCAGATCGTCACATGACCAGAACTTTTTTTGCCATGGCTAGAGTACTCAAACAGAGTCCTTGATGTATGTTGATGAGTGGTAAGTATGAGTTATTGGTGATTGATATTAGGAGCATAGGAAGTGAGTAAGAATGTGGTATTGTGTGAGAGGTTAAGTAAGTATGAGGTATTGGCGACAGATCTGAAGAATAGAAAAAATATAAAGTAGTGTGTAAAAGATGTTGGATCAATTGGGTCAGTATGATATAATATAAGGGAAGTATATTTGGAAGAAGAGAGTAGAAAAGTTGTACCCACCCATTCACCACTGGGAAGAACCCGGATGTCGAAGATGGATGCTTTAGTAGCTGATGATTGTTAAGAGTTAGATGCTGTGACATTGTCACGTAGCATCTGTGAGCTGGGTCTTTGATATGGAGTTGACTAAATGGTAAGTATGATATTGGTGACGGGTATTAGAAATATGGGAAATAAGTAAGAATGGGGTAGTGCATAGGAAGTATTGGTTCAGTCAAGTAAGTATGAGGTATTGGTGACAAATATAGAGAATGAGTAAGGATAAGGTATTGTGTAAGAGATGTTGGTTCGGTTGGATAAAGGATAGTTATAAGAATGGTTATTTAAAAGAAAAAGGTTTAGGGTTGTTACCCACCCACCCACTACTGGGAAAAAGATCTTGGTAGTTAGGTTGATGTACAGGTATGGTTGATAGCCTAAGTGGACAACCCAGATGTTGAAGATGAATCTTTTGGTACTGATAGTTGTTGAGTAGCTGATAGTTTAAGAGTTAGATGCCATGACATTGTCATGTGGCATCCATGTATTACCATGAACAAGGTTCTTGATATAAAATTGATGAGTGGTAGGTATGAGTTATTGGTGATGGGTATTATACATATCGGTTTATTTTTGGAATTGGCCAATAACTTCTGATCCACTAGCCCGTTTTAAATAATTTAACTACCAAAATGTTCATCTTAATGAGAGGATACTAACAAGACCAAAGTCATTAAAATCCAATTAAAGGATTCCAAGATAGTTTGAATTTTATACAAATTTAATTGATGATCCGCCAGTTATCAGGTGCATGATCATAGTGTAACATGATACAGATCATTATGTAAATTACTATATATGTAAATGCTATGTTCGCCCAAGGAAAAATATGTTTTTACTAGGTTAATCGATCTTGTCGACTAATTGAAAGTTGTAGAGTTCGTCGTTGCAGTTCTAATGGTAGTTAAATCATCCAAATCGGCCCAGTGGAAGCCACGATATCTTTAAAAAACGTGGCAACGACTATATAAAATCTCTATGTAAACAATAGATTGTTTATATAGAAATTTTATATAGTCGTTGACAAGTTTTTTAAAGATATCTTGGCTTTCACTGGGCCGATTTGGATGATTTAACTACCATTAGAACCGCAACGACGAGCTCTACAACTTTCAATTAGTCGACAAGATCAATTAACCTATGGTGGTGATCACCTAAAGCCAACAAATTTTATATATAGGCGCCAATTTTTTAACTGCAGTATAACATGCCTGACCAATAAAAATGCAGAAAAATTTAATATAAATTTAAATTTTATTAATAAATTTTTAAATTTTGGTAATAAATTTAAATTTTGTTATGTTTTTTTATATATAAATGCCAAATTTTTAAATTATATATAACTTTAAATTAATATAAACTTCTTAAAATAAAAGATACTAAAGATTTTTTTTGTGGATTTGATAGTTTAATTAAAAGCTATTAAATATACAAAACCATTTTTTAGTTTATTTTATTTTAAAAAAATTATAAGACTTTAAAAATTTTATAGTTAAAAGTTGATGGCTTTTCGTGCTCTGCACCATAGTAAAAAAATATTTTTCCTTGGGCGATACATATATAGTAATTTATATAATGATTTGCATTACGTTACACTATGATTATGCACCTGATGACTGGCGGATCATCAATTAATAGTAAATTTAAAATTTTTAGATAAATATTTTAAACCTGAATAACTTCTGATCCACTGGTTCATTTTGGATGATTTAACTACCAAAATGTTTGTCTCAATGAGACGATTCCAACAAGACCAAAATCATTAAAATCCAATTACGAGATTCTGAGATAGTTAAGAATTTGTATAATCAGCCAATCAAATTAGATATGGGTTTTATATGTAAATTTACATATAAAACCCATATCTAATTTGATTGGCTGATGATACAAATTCTTAACTATCTCGGGATCCCGTGATTGGATTTTAATGATTTTGGTCTTGTTGGAATCGTCTTATTGAGTCGAACATTTTGGTAGTTAAATCTTTCAAAATGGACCAGTTGATCAGAAGTTATTCAGGATTAAAATATTTATTTAAAAATTTTAAATTTACTATTAAATTTGTATAAAATTCAAACTATCTTGGAATCCTGTAGTTGGATTTTAATAATTTTGGTCTCATTAGAATACTTTCATTGAGATAAACATTTTGGTAGTTAAATCATCTAAAACGGACCAGTGGATCAAAAGTTATTGGCCAATTCCAAAAATAAACCGATATAGAGAATGAGATATTGCGTGAGAGGGATTGGTTTGGTTGAGTAAGTTTGAAGTCTGATAATGGATATAGAAAATGAAAAAGGAGAAGGTATTGTGTGAGAGATGTTGGTTCGGTTGGATAGGGGATAGTTATAAGGGATTGTTATTTAAGAGGAAGAGAGTAGGGAGTACTTACCTACTTATCCACCACTGGGTAGGGGATCTTGAAAGTTAGGTTAGCATACAGATGGGATTGATAGCCTGGGTGAACAACCCAGATATAAAAGATGAGTGCTTTGGTAGCTAATAGTTGTAAAAGAAGGAAGGTTAGATGCTATGATGTTGTTACATAGTATCCGTTTACCACTGTGACTAGTGTTTCCCACCCGCATACGCAGGCCAGCTGTCAACCAGGAATTTTCCGGCATACTATTGCCGCTTAAGATTAATGCTTAAGATTAGCCGGGTCCTTGGCGCAAAGTTGATGAGGGATAAGTAGGAGTGAATATGTAAAATGAGTAAAAATGAGGTATTGAATAAGGGTATTGATTCCGTTGAAAAAGTATAAGGTATTGGTGATGGGCATAAAGAATGAATAAGGATAAGGTTTTGTGTGAGAAATGTTGTTTCAGTTGGGTCAGTATGAGGTTATAAAGAACAGAGGAAGAGAGTAGAGGTGTTGTTACCTATCCACTCGCCACTGAAAAGGAGATCTTTGGTAACTAGGTTGATATAAAGATGTAGTAAATAGCCCAGGTGGACAACCTGGATATTGGTGTTAGTCTGATCGAACAGACCAGGTATAGAACAAAAATGATAATGCATTAGCGGAACACGATTCTAGGAACTGTCTATGGACCATATGAGCAGCGAGATGAAAACCATATGTGTATTACTTCGTCAGGTGGTTGAAGTGGGTCGAGTGACAAATGATTAGTGATTTATCTTGTGCGAGACAACAAACTACTTTATTGCACGCGAAATCATATCGCGCAATAACATGTGATAGAAATTCAGTTTATTGAATTTATCGTTATGATAATCAATTAATTGTCCAAACCAATATAGCAAATTGCGTTCTTGATATTTTTATAATATAATAATGATAAATGCATAAAAAAAAACTAACCCTAACTTATTAAATACAATAAATGCCGCTTCACAGCACCGTTATTCGACAATTTTTGCCTATTATTGCAACTGGTTAGAATTATTCTTAGCAGTATCTATGTGCATAACTATTTTGTTACTTATGAATTAGGATTGAATTGGATGCTATGTTGGGTAGTTGTTCGCACGTAGTGATTTAAGCCATCTAAGGCAGCTGCAGCTAAGCTAGCTTAGCCGGCTAAGCCAGCTGATGTAATGTGATCGGCTGGTTAAAAGCTAACTATTATAAGATTAGAGTTCTGAACCGGGTTATAGTAAACCAGGTCACCCATGTCAAAATGGGTGACCCGGATCACTGATTTGAAACCCAAGTCAAATTGGTTGGTATGTTAATTTATATTGAATAAATTCAGTAATTCGTTCTGTATATTAGCAAAGCCTACTTTATTGCTATTTGACTTGAAACTTTACTTTAAAGTTTGACTGAAAGTATATAACTTATTAACATTTGCCTTAACAAAAATGAATACTTTGACAGGGCAATTATTTTGTTGTTTTATCTTATTGATATTAGATATAGATATTTTCTGATATTTTGCAAATTCACAAAGTTTGAGTACATGATTTCATTAATTTTGCTTTATCTCTATATACAAAAATTACTGATTTTTAACTTTTAAACTAGCGACTTGTCAAATTTCTAGTATTTGTTTAAGAGATTCACAAATTTATATTATCGTGATTATTATTTTAAACTAAAGAATAAACTGTAAATAGTAAATGTTTGTTTTTTATTTTTATTTTCGCTTTATCAATAAGTGACAATCATTCGTTGATTCAAAATGATTCCAAACTGACAGAAATCAATAAATGACATATAACATATATAAAAACCAGTTTCATCTGGGTCACTCGATTTCAATTTACACAGGTGACCCAGGTGAAGAAATTGCATCTGGTTCAGACCTCTACCCAAAATATTCTAAATGCAGACCAATAGTTAGCCGTTAGCTAGCCATTTAGCCAATGATTTAGTCAGTCAGCTGGCTAAACCAGCTGACTGAAACCATATGGCTTAAATTACTATTCGCATATACCATATTACATGATATTACTGTACGCGCAAAATCACGTGATTTGGTATGTATCATAGACCATCTGAAATTTTTGTGAGAGAGCAACAGAAACCCATAAAAATTGTTTTAAGTAATGGGAAAAAATGGATTGGGTAATAGCAAAAAATGTTTTTTATTGCGATATAATATTTATCTAATTTCAATTTATTTTTATATATTTATTATTTAGCACATTATTATCTATGATGGTTTGGTATCTATCATATTTTTTCATTGTTTATAGATTTTTCTAAGTTTTATATATGAGGTTTGAGAAGTGTTTTTGGGGATGTAGAACATTTTCATTTAGAACGCCCTACACTTTAATTCATAGATGTATTGATCTATGAATTTTTAAAGACTAATGGAATATTATACTGATATAATAAATCATAATGTTTTTCGTACGTGAAATTACACAATAAATACACAAATTGATTGGTGAATTAAAATAGCTAACCAATTAAATTTGTGAATTTTTATATAAATAAAAGCATAATATTCGATAAAATTGTATTTTATTGTTTTCTAATTTCACAATTTTTACGTGTTCTACAAATTTTGCATATTATCATCACAGGGTATATAATACTCTACTCTTAATTATAGCATGATGAAAAGTCGTTTTGATTGGCCAATGTGATACAATTGATGTAGATCATTACACAAATTATTTATATTAGTTTTAGAGTACTCCCTATATAAAAACATAATCATCCATATGACAAGTGGCTAAGCATGTTACCTATGGTCAAATAATTTTCAGAAAATATTGGACTAGCAGTTAGCAAATTTAATCCTATATAATCCCATTCCCAGAAAACTTTTACTAGTGGCGTATTTTTGCTAATAGTCTAACAGTATAGTTAAGTAGGCTCGTGAAGTTTATTTTATTTTCTTTTTCTTTTTTGGTTTTTTTTTCAAAAGCATTATTTCAACAGCTAATACACAGTCTTAAAACTTGTAATCAAGAGAATATAGGTGATTACAAGAAAGATCTGAATTTGTGAAAGATAGGAACTTCACGGGAAAATAAATTTGTATAAGGTGTAAAGACTGACAAATATGAAAAAGAGCGTTGAACAGTAATTGAAGTTGGCTTTTGTAGTATTATTCCGGCTAATACTATAATATAGTTTGAAATAATATAGCAGATAGTAGTAATTAGCAAATAATGGCGTAATTGGTTATTTTCAAGCATTATCTTCGATGTAATCAACTAGTGACCGAAACAATGCTTATTTAATATAATCAATTAAAATATAGATCATAATTGGTACTTGTATAGTTTTTACTTATCAAATATAATCATCGAAAATTAATAAAAAAAATAAATGAATAAAAAGAATAAAGTTAATTAAGTGTGGAGTACATTAGTTCAGAATCTACTAGTTTTTTGCCAAATGAAAAAATTATAGATGAAATAGTTAAATTAGTTGTCATCTAGGAGATGGTATATATCTGAAATTTTTTTTAGGCTTCCTCATATCTTTTATAAAACTTTTAGTAAGAAATAATACTGTGAAATTCGTTGATATTGATAATGAGGATCTGACAGTTTGTTGAATGGTCTCCTAGGATACTCAATTAATTGCCGGCCAGTGATAAAAAAAAATGGTATGTTGTAAAATAGTTGTAAATTGAAATTAATATTTTTACTAATAGAAATTTTGAACTATATAATAAATTGACTTATCGAAAGTATCATTCGAATCTCTCTTGTAATTACCTATGTCAAGTTTTTATTATATTAGCTATTGAAATAACACTTTTGAAAAAAAACTAAAAAAAAAAAAATAAAATAAATTTCATGAGCCTACTTAACTATACTGTTAGACTCTGTTAGACTATTAGCAAAAATATGCCACTAGTAAAAGTTTTCTGGGAATAGGATTATATGGGATTAAATTCGCTAACTGCTAGTAAAGCGAAAGACCAATGTTTTCTGAAAATTATTTGACCATAGGTAACATGCTTAGCCACTTGTCATATGGATGATTACGTTTTCATATAGAGAATACTTTAAAACTAATATAAATAATTTGTGTACCAATTTACATCAATTGTATCCCGTTGGCCAATCAAAACGACTTTCCATCATGCTCTTAATTATCAAAAAATTTAGTGTTTTTTTTAATAGATAATGAAAAATCAACAGGTTGAAAAACCAAGCTACGCACGGCCACATATAACGACGAACCAACATCACCAAAATTTGCACAGGGATTACTATCGATTTTTATCGGTTATTGGATAGTAATCAATTTAAATCCCCCATAACGATGACTATCGATTAAGATAATAATCGATAATAATCGATAGATATCAGATTTAAAAAATCACAATTAGTATCGTTTAATAACGAATAATGATTCTAATCAATTTTTTCTAATTGTACCAATATCAATACTATTATACTCTATACTTATTACTTATAATTAGTAAATTGATATTAACATCAAAATATTACTTTTTATAATGCAGACAAATGCAATTTAAATTTTATTTAATTAAAAAGAAATACATATTGCTAAATTACATACAACGAATATGACTAATTAAAACTAAACTAATCAGCATAATTATCAACTCCAAACAAATCATCCAATTCTTCCTGCGAAAGACCCTGAGAAGAAGTCCTAGATACCCTATATTCCCTAGATTCTGATTCGGGAGTATTTGCCGTGAATCAGAGGGGTGCCGAACCTCTGATTCATCGTTCATAATCGTTTCAAACAAATTATACGACAGACCACCATTATTAAAATCGTTCTATATTTATTAAACTGTTAGTTTGTTTAAAATACTGTACAATAAAAGAAGTAAAGAAAATAGCAAATATATACAAGATACTTCTCTATACGAATTTTCATTTTTTTCTCGTCGCATATAATACTCTTGGATTTTGGATTTAAGAATATGTCGCATACCGCTAGTGCAAAAGTGCAGTATTCGCTTGTTAGGGTGGGAACTGCAACTTCTAAAAATGCAGCCCTTGCTATCGCAGAAATCCAAAACACATTTTCACTGTTTGTTTCAAACAATAAACGATGACACTCAGTTATTTTTGAATTTTCTTTCCATTTTACAATAATGGGGGTCTTGGCGCTGCTTTTCAAAGAGGGCAACCGTTCTGAGCCAAAAACTTTCTACATTGCCGACCTAATGCTCTGCAACGCTGCACCTCGATAATTCTTCATTTTTGCGAGAAGCTATTATCACAAATTTATTAAATTAAAATAATTAAAATAGCAATTAATAATATCATAATGAAAAGATACAGATATTAATTGTTATCGTTAGTGATCGATAAAATAACAATATTAAAAAAAAAATATTATCAATTAATAACGTACCGCACTACACCATTCATCGTAAAAACGGTTTGTATACTGGCTTAAACTCATACTTCGCATAAAGTCGGGAAGTTTTTCCTTGAGGTAGTTCTTCAACGCCTCCTTCAGGACACTCTGGTTCGGGTAAACATGGTTCGGAAATAACTGCTTTACAATGCCATTATATATCCCCTTTAAAATAAAAAAAAACAAAACAAATATTTACAACGAATATATTTGATATAAAAAAAATATATATTTAGAAAGAAATTCACTTACGTCCATTACTTGGGGGGAGAGTTCATTCTTTTGCTCCTCTCGCTTTCTCTTTAGTTTAGTTTTTATTTCTTGAANACAGTTGCTGATTTTGGGTATAAAGCCTTCCAAACTCTTGGCGGTAGCGGTAGTAGGGATGTTCTTGTTTTTTTTTTTTTTAAAAAAAAAAAAAAAAAGTTTCTCATAAAAAAAAAAAAAAAAAAAGAGTTTCCATTCGAAGAACAACAAAAACAAAAAAAAAAAGGCTTATATATCATACCATCATGAATACGTGGTGGATCTTGATTGGTTAATCTTTCACATGATTTAACTGGATCAGGTGAGGAACGATTTCCATCGTTATCTGGTGATAAATGACAAGACTGACGAGAAGGTGGGTGTGCTTGCCAATGAGAGGGTTGGCGACTTTTGCCACTCATTTTTGAAAAAATGTCTTGTACGCTTAAAAGACTTTCCAATGGAACTATTAAATCATAATCATAAGTGGAATTATAAGGTGAATTAGGAGCGGAATTATATAGTGAATTAGGAACTGATTGAGGACAAAAAGTATGAGGTGTTTGTTGAGGGGCGTTATTGAGCGTTTGTTGAGGATAAGCGGAATTATATGGTATATTATATGGTTGAAACTGAAAAGTATGAGGTGTTTGTTGAGGGGCGTTATTGAGCGTTTGTTGAGAATAAGCGGAATTATATGGTGTATTAGATGGTTAAAAACGAAAAGTATGAGGTGTTTGTTGAGGATCAAAGTCATCATAAGGAACCGATTAAGAACGAACATTTTGAGATAGTTGTGGTTGTTGTTGTGGTTGTTTAGGGTCAGTATTATATGGTTGAAAAGGAAAAGTATAAGGTGTTTGTTGAGGATTATAGTCATCATAAGGAACCGATTTAGAATGAACATTTTGAGAAGGTTGTTTAGGTATATAAGAAACCGATCGAGAACGAACAGTTCGAAGTTGTTCGTTATTATGTGGTGTATTAGGAGTAGTGGAAGGTGAGTTTTTTGTGTTATTCATTTTTCCAAAATTACAAAAAAGAAATTTCAATTATCTTCAAATGCTAGAAATCCATTGTATTTATATAATTGTAAAGGCTTTTGTAAGCAGGAGAAAAAAAAACTAAAACATAATAATGAAATATGTACCGGAAGAAAACGTAACGAAGAAAAAAAATTTGAAAGATACTTATCTTATTTGTAAGCAGGAAAAAAAGTTAATGTCAAACGTAATGAAAGAAAAAAAATTGAAAGATACTTATCTTATTGTAAGCAGGGAAAAAAAAATAAAAAAAATATACCGTAATGATGAAAAACGTACCGATTGAAAAAAAAATTTGAATGATGAAAACAGTTTTGATCATTATACTTGTAATGACAATATTCTGAGATTTATCATGTGGCTGAGTTTTTTGTATATTGCATAATTTTGCTGAATGAGAAAACCCGAGTGGCATCGGGCTTTCAATTATATTTCATAACAGACATAATCGATTTAATTTATTAGGTAATAAATTGAATCGATTATGTCCGTTACAAAAGATAATTGAAAGCCTGATGCCACTCAGATTTTTCTTTGGCGCACACGTTATGTTGTTACAAGCGACTATAGCCTTCTATATAGTACTTGCAACACAGCACACAGCACACAGCAACAGGGATCTTGTAAGGGTCAGAGAAGATATGAAGCGGTGTGGAAGTGGAATATTACTTCACTAGAGCGGTTCCGTTTATATTTATTAATTAACAAGAGTATTATTTATTTAGCAAAGATATATTTTATTAATTTAGATAATAATATTCGAGAGATACAATTATTTAAGTATTGGAGGGAGGAGAAAGGGAAGTCTG
>QKWP01003584.1:0-18315 GCA_003550325.1 Gigaspora rosea | reverse complement strand
TTCACCTTGAACTACTCTTATAAAAAATTGTCGTTGATTAAGTACAATACCAATGTGCATATAAAGTCGATACGGGACAGAAACAGAAGCATTTTCATTAGATGATCTGGGCGACCACCAATCGCGGGCATAGGGGCCATAGTATAGTGCTGCGCATATTTTGCCTTCTGCAAGTAAACTGACACTTTTGTGAGTCGAATTATTCATAGTTTATTATGCATATAAGAATCGGTTTTGGCATTTGCAACCGTGAATTTTATTCTAATTAAATGCGCGTCGCATTTTCTTATTTGATGTCGATTATTTTACCCTATTGGTAAACGGATTTTCAATTAAAGTTTTTTTTATTTAAAGTTTTTTTTTTTATTTAAATGATAAATCGACGATATTTTTTTTTTACATTGAATTTTTCTTCCCCTTAGCTACGTATTACAAATATTATACTCGCGTTCATTTTTTTATATATATAATCCACCACTACAAATAAATAGTAAACACCCACTACTTTTTTTCCTTTATAATTAAGACCTCTGCCTACTTACCACGTTTACTATAAAATGGACGTTGGAAATGTGGAAGACTTGAACAATACAGTTGAGATTATAGAACTCGAAAGTGACAAGGAAAACTTGATTGAAGCACTTATGGTACATATAGCTTTATTAGCTTTATTTTAGTTATTTGGGCAGATTTTTATACTTATATTATGAAATATTGTATGTAGGTTACATCTTATTCAAACGATAAAGTTAAAGTATATGTTTCGTCGCAACTTACCCCTAACCAAAGGCGCGCACTCCTTTTTAACGTGAGCCAATCATTTGAGGTTCCGTTAGAAGACTTTGATAGTGAATGGTGGCCTCTTGTTACTAATATTTGGACACGGTATAGCTCTCGAAATCATAATAACGGCAATAATTTTACTACTTTTACATGCTGTTTTACCAAACACAACCCATCAAGTACGCGTAAAGAGGGGTACCAAGCGAAAAACAGCGAAAAATGAAAGTCCGTTCACCAAACCTATGTAATGCAAAAATCAGGGTCTTACAATTAGTTACAGAACAAAAAGTTCTTATTGAACGATTTCCAAATAGTTCTGATCATGCTCATACCATAGATGAAAGCGAGAAGTTGAAATGTTCGCAGCATATTCAAGAGTTAGTTGAAAAGGAAGCAACTAAGAATTATCCACCGCCGGCAATTGTTAATGCAGTCAAAGAGTATGCAACCGTGGAGCTAGATCTTAATGATAGTGTAAAAGAATTGAGGAGAAAGGAGGTTTCTAATATTAAATGTAAAGTTCGCAAGTCACAAAATGTAAATCTTATTGGTAATAAAAGTATAGATTTAGACATCGAGAAATCTATTATTTTTTAAGGATATCAAGTAGAAAGTTACGAAATTCTTAATCGATCAACTCGTGGGTTCGTTTTTGCACATCCAAGTCAGTTAAAAAAGCTTAAGCGTTTTGGATGGCTAACGTTAATAGATTCTACACATAAGACGAATAGGTATGATTGGCGCTTATTTACGTTATATAATCGAGACAATTACAGCTCTTGGGATGTGGGGGCGCACTTTTACGTAAGTAAGGAGAATAGTGATACTGTGGCAGAAGCTTTACGAATAATCCGACGGTTTGAACGTTCTTGGATGCCTCGGTACTTTCTTGCCGACCAAAGCAATGTAGAAGCTAATGCTATTTCAGTAGCTTTTCCGGGTTTATTAAAAGGCGAGCAGGAGTGCAACGTTTTTTTTTGTACTGTTCACGTAATGCGCACTTGGATGAGTAAGATTTATGAAAGGAAGGCTTGAAATAAGATGATCCAGACAATGCATAAAGTAACAAAAATTGGCTGTGGCGAACTTATTAAGGAGGCAATGAACAAATGTCAAGTTCCCACCGTTAGACAATACATATCACGAAACTATACAAAAAATACGAATCAATGGGCCCTTTGGGCCCGTCAACATTCCCCTCTCCTTTTACAAATAACTTCGACAAATGCCATCGAATCATACCATAGTGAATTAAAAAGGATGACGATTTCTCATCACGGATTAATAGGTAATAATTTTTTTTTAAAATCGTTAAGGATTTTATTGCATCGTGAACGATAAAAGAATCACATGCAGGTTTAAGCAAATTACTAATTACCGTACTAAATTAATTAAATCGTAGGATGATTAATTTAATTTGTAATGCAATTTAGCTAACGAATAATAATAAAACTTACTGATCGACCAATCAAAAGTTTAATTGGACTTTTTTATAAAAAAAAAAAAATTAGGTGCTTGCCATCAAATTATTACCCTTGATATGAAAAAAAGATCGGATGCGGAATACACGGCCTTTGAGTTTCGCACTAAACGAATCTCAGCTATCGGAGTAGACTACAAAATTCTCAACTAAGTTCATAAGCTACCATTTCCTCTTCAACAATTAATAGTTAATGAGATCCATGCCGTCAAAAAAAGGATTGAAAAGGGAAAGGAAGCACCTGGCTTGATATCTCTTAATTGCAATTGCCTTTTCTTTCGCCGGTATCTTTTACCATGTCGACACATCTTCCACGAACACCTATACGGAGAAAAAAAATTATTAACTGTTAATGCTTGGGAAATGTTTCAAAACATGTTCATAGAAAATGGGTTTGAAAAATACTTAACGCGCATGGTAGTAGAAATAGAGTTACCTAAAAAAACGGAGGTAGAAAAAGCTGCAGAGAACCGACGTTCAACCGTATATGAATTAATCGAGAGAACGCGTAGCGCTTATTGGAGAATTGAAGAAGAAGAAGATGTGGGTCGGAAATCTGCATTTATTGAAGCATTGAAATCTTCGTTAGATTTTGTTTTAAATTCGCCCGATTAAAAAAAAAAAGAAAAAAAAAAAAAAAAGAAAAAAAGCATTAATTCGAGGTTTACGGATTAATTCGAATGAATGGACAATTGGTTTTCAATACATTGGAAATCTTTATAGACATTTAAGAAATAATTACTAGAGATTTTAGACGATTAACATAAGGCGGAACATATTCATGTTGGCAGTAATATTTTGCGTGTTAGTAAACGTATGTAAGGCTTACAATAGTTAACATTACGATTAAATAAAAGTTATTACAGTAGTAAATGTTAACAAACTTGAATGCTTAATTAATGCAGATTACACTTTAACTGACCCTAATAATATAAAGATGAAATAGTGGTAAAACCATTTCTACTTCTCATAATTCATACGAATTATTCATTATTAAACATATTAATAATTTTCGGGTTTAATTATTCGAAGCAAAGAACTGTAGAAGATATTTGGTTCATTTGCTATATACTTTTTCATAGTGTCTTTCCAAAATTTTTTTTAAAATTTATTCACAAAAAATCACACAATATCATTACTGGGCATTTGAAAATAATGAATACAGGAATATGAGGCAAATTAAAAGCTATAAAATTCTCGTAGTCCAGTTTCAAGATCGGATGTAGGCCGAATATAAACGAAGCCCGTTCAATTAAGCGAATTTGAAAGTTTTGGACCGATTCATCAAATAAGTTCTTGAGCAATAGGCTAATATGAAAAAAAAAATCTTATTTTATTTGTACTTATCTCCACTTAACGGTAAAAAAGTAATGAATTTGAACGCATTATTAAGAAAATTATCTTTATACTTACAAACTTAATTAGCACGAAAAAATTTAAATGCTAAACGGCTTGACGACTTGAAGAAAATTAGAACAGTAAAGGTAATTGTTAATGAAGTTAAATACATTAATAAGTACACCGAGTAATTACCTGACAACAAACGCTTTTCTAACGACTGTAAATATTAATAGATTTAGTGCAATTAGTTAACGATTGTAGTTTAAATGAAATTTAGTGCAATTAGTTAACGATCTTTATACTTAGATTAATTGGCACGAAGAATTTTTTAAGTAAACTGACAAGAGCAAAAATGTGGGAGACCTCAGTCTTCGTCTCAATTTTCTACGTTCATTGCTTATTAATAAAACATACATAAAAATAAATAAGCTACACGTTTAAAAATTTTGGTGTCCCGTAATTGCCCGGAAATCGGATGATCTCGTGATGTACCTGGCTTTAGCCGCCCCCCAAAAAGGAAATTCAACGTAAAAATAAACTTTAACATCCCTATCAGGGACGATGATTTTCTGCGGTGAAAACTTACCAATTCCGTCCGTGACAAAAACAAATTCTGCAAAAATTCCGTGCATTAAAATTCATAATTTCTGCGTGAATTCTGCGTTGGTCATTTATAAAGGTTATATAGAAATCTTGAATATTCTGCAATCAATTTGTCATATGTCTTCGGATTATTTCGGATATTAGGCAAAAAATTTTCGCCCGACCACGCTCGTATTTCAGGTTTATTTATTTTCTACATCGGAGCTTTTCGGAACTTTTCGAAACTTTTCGGAAGTTATATTTTTAGAACCTTGTACTTATAAAAAAAAACAAATAATTTATAAATCCCTACTTTCTGCGGCAATTCCGTGCTATTCTTAATACATTCCGTGTTTACAACCTAATTCCGTGATTTCTGCGGCATTCCGTGAAACGCAGAAAATCATCGTTCGCTACATCTGATCCCAAATTTTGATTGGCTAATAAACGGTTTAATGTGGCTCCCAGCGTATATAGGCAGGCGTTCAGAAATACAAATTTTCTTGTGAGCAAGTTCAAGTTGAAGTACTGTCAAGAATCTTGTCTTCAAAGATAACCTTTCGTTTCACTTTATAATATATAGTGCTAGCATGTAGTTCTTTACATTTCACAATTTATAATGTTTTTAGCGAAGTTCTTTTTATTAACTCATTTAACTTTTCCAAACCACATTTATTCCGAGAAAAATCCCGGTTTAAGCATTTTTTAGATCTTCGAGACTATGTTGGCTTCCTTTGAGAATTTCTTCAAAAAAGTTCTAATGCTTTGAGAAATTCTGTTGCTCAAAACATTCGTACGCTTCCTGTCTCAAATTCTCGAGAGTACTATTGCCCTACACTGAAGTATTTGGAATTTATCATTTCAGGTGAATAAAGCGATGATATTGTAATTTCAAGTGAATTTTTGAATGCGTCTATATTATCTTGATGACTCGAAAAAATTTCACTATTTTAAATGTTTTAATAGGATCATGTCGACTCGAAGTTTCATTTATTTAAATCACAGTAAAACCTTCATTAGTGCACACTCTTGGGACCGAACTTTAACGACGTACACTTGGAGAGCAATAAGAAAAATGTATTTATGGAGGTCATGGTTTTATTTGGGCCCGAATTTAAGCGTGCATCGAGAGAGGGTGTGCACTTATAGAGATTTCGCTGTACTGAGAATTATTATTCTGTGTAATTGGCATGATCGTTGTTCAATATATTGAAATAATGTATATTGCTATTATTTATTTGTTTTAAATAAAGATAAAGTCGAGTTTTAAAAATAGTTGAAGAGTTTTTTATTTTTTAATTAAATAGGGCCCTGCTTTTTTTTCTGTGGTTGAGTTTGTGTACATTTGAATTATCGTGATTTCTACCATAAGTTATTGTAAAATTCTCTTGCAAAATTTGCTCATTATTCCAGTGACATGGAGCGTGTGATTAATGTTAAGTTAGTTTTCGTCAATTCACCAAATTTACTATCTATTAATTTTCTGAGACTTCCCTGCTTTGCGTACTCCATAACAATCATGTATCAAGTCCTGTAATATATACGTCAATCCATACTGCCTTAAAAACGATACCAAAGCCTCCTTTAGCAAGATATTTTATATTTGTGAATTTGCTCAAGGGTATCCATTCAATGATGTCTTTAAACGTGATGCATTAAGTTGTGTTTGTTGAATTAATTGATCAATGTCACGATTGTCACTTGTTCAATTACAAAATTCTTTTGTAAACCTTAATATTAATTAAAAAATAACGACACAATTATAGTAAATGCAAACCACTCAAACAACATTTACCTATAAAAAGAATAAAGCATTAATAATTGTTATCTATACACGGGAACGGACAAAAAAAAAATACTTAGCGTTAAGTAATACTTTCGGTATATCTAGTGAATAATGAATTAAATTAGCGTTAAATAAAAAAAAAATTAACTTGGATTAAAGTCATGCAAGCTATTATATACGTATATGTATAGTATATAATAGCTTGGATGACTTTGCTACAAAAAATCGATAGAAAAAACATAAATAAGTATACTGAGCCTGGTTATGTCGATCAAGCAGCATTTAATAGTTAGATAGTTATATAGTACTGTATAATCAGTAAGGTAAAATTTTTGGTAGAGCACTAAAACGAATGAAATATCATGTTCATGGTACGTTAAAATAATCAATAAATCCGTAGCACACGATCGTATGAACTTGGCACAGGAAACCGACGTGCAAAAGCTTGTATAAACTAATACTCCATTTGTTTTTTTTACGCGGAATTTTGATTTGTCTCCTTAGTGTTTATCTCATATTGTTTATCTCATACCGATACTGATATTTAAAATATATCTAAACTACGTTTTTTTTTTACATTTATGAACACATTAGATAAAATTCAATTTATTAAACTTTTTATTAAATTTTATTAAATTTTATTAAATTTACTACAGTATTCTATCAAAAAATCGAAAATAATAAAAGAACTAAACAAAATATACAAATAACGAATTTAATAAAGGTTTTAGAGACACTTAGTTTCAGAGATTATTTCTCTTACTCATCCCAACCACCACGTAGAGGTGTGTCTCTTTGGTTGGGAAGGTACAATAGAGTTTCGGTGCTAACAGAATAGAGGCCACCTTCACAAAAAGAAAACTCAAGTGTAGTATCTGCTCTTACCTTGAATTGTTGGTTAGTAGGTTAGCACCAACTCGTATTGTACCCCAACCAAGTTCTCTCCCGCACTTCCCGTACTAGGAGCCGGTTGTTCTTCAACGAAGCTTGTTATTCAACAAGCTTGTTCTTCACGAAGCTTGGCTCTTCTTAGATCGCTTTACAAAAACCTCTCTGTCCAGTTTTTTTCGCTGCTTAAATCAAGGAAGAATCGTAACTGGCTCCTCATACGGAGCCAGTAGACCTTGAAACAGAGGAAGTCAAAAAATGCTGGACGTCACGGAGAGAAGAAGAAGCGAACTAAAAGCGTGAAAAATAAAAAATTCGGTAAACACACTATATTTATGATGTTATGACGTTTGTTATGATGATCACGTTTGTTATGACGTTTGTTGTGATTATCACGTTACTCATCAATTTTTATTGGTGATCAACGTGTCAATAACAATACCGTGGGGGCACGGGGTCAATGCCCTTGCGGAAATTTTTAAACACAAAAAAAAAAGTAAGTGTCACGTATTATCAGCCAAAATTTTTGATTGGTTGTAATATGATATAAATGATAACTGATAATCAAAGATGACCCATATCATATGTCTTGAGTATAATCAAATCAAATCTTAATGTAAATGGCCTTTTTGACCAAACCTGTTCAATCGAAACCTTATGTTTCTTCTTCTTCTACTGCATCTCCAAAGTCACGGCATGTGCAAATCATTGAACATCATCTTAACCATCGCCTTGAGATTTTATTTCCTACTCTTTTATCGCCTCAACAAGAAAACAAGTTTTTAAAAGAAGCCTTTTATTATAAAGCAGACATTCCTTTATCTTACTTTATCGAACGTTCTTTTATACAAGATTATTTACAAAAGGTAAGGAGATTATATCTATACTTAAAAGTTTTTACGTGCTCGAGATAGTCCTTATTTGTCTTTTTCTACTTCATAAAAGGACGTGTTGTCGCCCAAAGTTTAGGTGAAGGAGTTGATGTATCAAATGTTATCGCTCTTGACGGATCAGGTCATTATTTCAGTTAATCATAACTAATGACGCTTGCATTATTATTGTAAATAAATACTCAACCTTTATCTAAATAGGGACTCTTATTCTAAATTTAACTAAAGATACTTATGAACAGCTTGGATTACCTGGGAAACCTGCAAAATTTGGGCCAGATAGACAACGATTTGGCAACATTCTTATATCTCTCATTCTACAAAATGCATGTCTTGTCAAGTATTTTACACATACTTTTTAGTCGTACAGATTAATTTACTTGAAAAGTCGATGATTCCTGGAAAGAAGGGCTTCGAACGTATTAAATGGTGTTTTGATAATACATTGAACGATCCATTTCCATTTCTTATTTTTTATGTAGATTCTGGTATTAATTTCAACAATATGTGTTTTATGATTTGCATCGTTTCAGTTGTCTTCTAACGTGTATAAAAAAAAAAAAATAGTAACGCAAGAAACACAGAAAATATCATTTCCACCAACATTTAATGCCAAGAAATTCACAATTGAATTGAACTTTGAGAAGTTGAATGATATTATTTTCCCGGACATGGAGGTCATAAAGACCGCATCTCAGGATGATCATTGGAGATCTGATATTGTAGAAATTTATGATTGGTTTGGAATGACCTCGCTTCGAACGCAAAGGTAATCGTTGTAAGACTGCACAACTGATAGTTCAAATTATTGGAAATAGAAATAATATAATATTTTTTGAATGAAATTATTTGTGACGGTTTATACAGAAATTGGGTGATTCTGAAATTTAAGTCTTCCATCTAGATCTATAATACCTACTAAAACCCGGGCTCCCTAATTCCCCCTACCAGTTAGACTATGCCACCCTTCGTTTACCAATCAAATTAACAAAAAAAATCTTTGCAAAATTTTAGTAGAGTATACGTTCTATTAGATCTTTATACTTTTTCAACTATGCTTTCGTTAATTGATCGAATCAAAATTTCTAAGCTAAAAACGGGTTTCCCTTCGTCCAATAGGAACTGGTGGGGAAAATTAATTAATCCCTAAAGCCCACTGTAAACTTTCATTAACAACTCAATCCTAAACCCCTAGGAAAAAAAACAAGTGCCAATTTAAAGCAGGTCTAAATTTCAGCATCAACTGCTATACTATCTAATTGTGCATTTCTTTTTATAACTTATGATCTCAGGTAGTGTTGCCGGCCGTAAGTAATTATTACGGACATTTCGAATTACAACCTGGGTTGCAACTTCTAATAACAACCGGAACCCAAAGTTGTTATATGTCGTATTTGCTATAAATGCTGTATATACTATAATAGTTGTTATAGTTGTAATTGCCATAATAGGTTGTAAATACCGAAATGTTGTAAATAGTTATCATTTTAGTTTAAATTATGCATATTTCGAATTAGAATACTTTTACCTGTTTTATTCAGGTATACACGCAAGTTACAATTAGAAAGATCTTTCATTTTTAGCGTGTACGTACATTTGTTTTGATTCTCATTTTGGGGTTCTAACTACGCAAACACAGATGGGTTATTCTCCTGTCTACCGTGCAACCTGCGCAGCTTTCTTAGGATTGGATTCTTCCGTTTATTTTTGCATGTACTTGACTGCCGTCCTGGCAGGTCACGAGAAAGCTGCATATATGACTGACGTCCCGTCAAGTCACAAAGACTGCATACATATATGACTGTCGTCCAAAGGCCATATCACAAGACAAACTTATAAACCACGCCCAACCCTACCCTTCATGACTGTCATCCCGACAGGCAACCCAGTGATACTATGTTGGGCAAGGAGAGGGAACGATGTAACCAGACGAATGTCAGCTTTGCAGAATAAACGGCTAATTTGCCTCATCGGTACTGAGAACAATTACTATCAATTATTTCATACCACTTACATGAACTAACCGATTATTCAATTCTTGCCTTATATTCCTACTATACACTCATATTTTCAAAAGCCTAAGAACAAAATTACATCATACTTAACTATGATCGACCTAACGATTGATCAAACGATCGAACATGTGATCGTGACAGGGAGAGTTACATGTTCGAATCCGAGCTAATTCGAGACAAAAACTGCCTCGATAATTACGTATCGAGCAGTTTTAATGATAGATTTTAAAATTTTTTGGTTGGGTGCGAATTTAGTCCACTTTCTGGGGCTACCGCCCTCCGCCTTAACGTCGTTACGTTTTATACCTAGTGTTCCGCACGGATCGGATCGGATGGATATTTTTAAAGATCCGAATCCGATCCGAAATTTCAAATCGGGTCCAGGTATAGATTCGGATCAGTGTTTAAATATACGGATATACACGGATCTGAATCCTGACCGGATCTTTACATATGACTGATCGGATCTTTTCGGATCTTTATATGGATCCGAATTCGACAGACTGAATCTGAATCTTGATTTTTGGGATCCGATGAGTACGGATCCGGATCGGATCCGGATCTCGGATCGGGTCTGCGGAACACTATTTATACCTATAGCAAAATTTTTATTGTATTAGTTCCATGTGAAATGACCCGATCTGGCAGTTAATTAATCACTTATCTTCCGCCTGCGCCTTGCTTAAATTGTATAGCAATTGTACCAGTTTTCTTGCATGCATCCTGGTTTTACTTGCGATTATTGGCATACTGGGCCCCCGCTTGGCTCCCTTTTCGACTCGAAAGGTGCAGACTTATAACATCACTTAGTTACGCCCTATATAAAAAATCAGTTTATAAAATATAGCAATTTCACAAAAATACAGTAGTAAAAGTTTATTTATGTTAGCAAATATCGATATATCATATGTTCCACTAAATTTGTAACTTACCAGATTTATCTTGATACATTCATACTGGTCAATTGACATTTATTTTAATTTTCAAATTTCCGGTTTATAATTCAAAATAGCAAAATTGCTATTTGAAAAATCGTTATGAATGTACAATATCATTAATTTTAAGACCATTGCGATTGTTTTTCAAAAATGTGCGAACTATTTTCATATACCTATGTGGGAAGTCGAAGAATCAGGAGATTTATACTGGTAAAAAATTAAAAATCCTGGTTTTAAAATTGAGAAATATCATGAATTTCCCATTATATAGCATATGCGACCATTCACACATTTTTGAAAAACAGTGGCCTGTATTTATGGCTCAGCCTATAAACTGATAACTTATTGTTGTATCTAGCATGACATCAGATTCAGAATAAATTAACCCATTATATTTACAACTATTACAACTATTACAACTATTTTAACAATTGCAGCTATTACGCCAATTACAGTGAGTTAAAAAATTATAACCTTTTAAACAATTACGGCAAAATATTACAACGTTGAAATAAAAGGTTGCAACCTTTCAACCTTATAAAACCTATTACGGCAGGCAACTCTAATCTCAGGATTAGATTGCAAGATAATGTTGATCCTTATATTACTACTCCTACTCCACATTTAAGTGGTAACGGATCATTATTATGCTGTACTGGATTTATTCCTTCATCAATAATTTTGTTTCTATTTAAATCTATCTTGTATGTATTAATCTTTTTATTTAGCAACATTATTCAGTCGCTAACTAATTATTGTCTTTGTTTATGAATCTCATTATAGCGATAAATTTAACAACTTAAATATTCCTTGGGTTGCTTTAAGTGTTTGGGGCTTTAAAAATTCACCAATATCATGGAACAAGCAAAAGCATGGTCAGTTTGTGAGTGGTGAAAATAATTATAGTTTTTTGTTATGGTCAGATGGTACGTATATATTATATCAAGCACTTGGGGCTTATGATAGTTATTCATGAAAAAATATTAATAAACTACTAAAAGAAGACTGTTATAATTTGGCGTATGTGCGTTGCAACGCACCCACTGACAGATCGCAGGATCACGTGTCGAAAAAAAAAATAGCGATATATTAAAAAATCATTTATAGCTCATAATTTTACTTCTCGCGAACGGCCCTTTCATATTTGTGCTACGAATATGTCTATCTATTTCAGTGCAAGAATTAGTTAGGGGCATTAACGTTTTTAGCGAAAAAAGGAATATTTCACGAAATTGGAGTCATTTTATATTAAGTTCTATTGATTTTGATCTTGATTTTGATCTTTCTAGATCTTTTGATCCCAGCGTGCTGTTTTCACTCTGCTACGAACAATTGTTTATAAGAAAGAAATTGCACATGTAACATAAGTCTAGAAATTTTTTTTGGAGTTATACTTACCTCAACTCGGCTATACGTGTAATATAACCTCTTCTCTAATTTTTAAATTCATATATAATATACTACTTGTTATTAACCAATCAAATTGCAGTTAGTTATTTAATTAGCAATTCACATAAGAACAGATCAATTTAATTATAAAAAGTTGGGTAAATATTTATATAGTTTATATGTTTTTGGTGAAGTTACATTTTCGTTTTGTGGAAAAACAGCTGAACTGTAACTTGGCATAAAAGGTAAGTTTATTCTCCTTCTTTTGCTCTATATAATCGCAAAATTTAATTTTAAATTAAGATGTAGGTTGAAAATAATCTTGACTTCAAAGTTTATAATGTATTTTTTATAGTTAAATCGTCCAGAACGGACCAGTGGTTCAAAAATTTATATATAACACAAAACTGGTCCAAAAAAGTGTGACAAATTGTGTGACTGATAATAATACCATCAAATTCTTTTTTAAAATTGCATGAATTGTTGGTATATTGCATTTAGCATGTTGAAAAAGCATAATTTTTTGTTGTACTTCTAATAGAATTAACCTTTCTTCAGATATAAACTATTGATAATCAGCTAAAGTCATTAACTGTTAAATGATTTTGCTTTAATTGTATTAAAATTATATATCAAAGATTATTATTTGAGTTATATAAAGCCTGAACTAAAAATTTACAATTATATCGTTGTGAAAATCTATTTTTAATTTTAAGCTAGAACCTGAAGTACCTTCTCGACTGTATACTATTGTTCTTTTGTGAATTTGTCCTACTGTATTTTTTTCATATTTTACTAAATGAACTTGAAAACCTTGCTGTTTTGTATAACTTTTAACTACTATAGCAAAAGCTTCATGTGAAGTATAAGAATTGTCTTCTTTAAGTTTTATTTGACTTTTTAAAGATTGTTCAAAGCTATATAAACTATAATTAGAACTTTCAGAAGCAGTCGAATTATAACTTTCTTGTCCATGGTTTTATATGTAAAAATAAATGCATATTAGTATTAGATATAATTTTATATATACTTATAAATTGACCAATCACAAATATTTCATAATAATCACATGATAGATATAGGTTAAGACTTTGTACCCTGGGATATAGGTTAAGTTTTCTTCTTCATAATAAATTAGTGAGCATGTGTCTTATATAATCGATTTTAATTGGTTGATCATAGAGTTGCTATGGCAACAAATCACTATAAACTAATGTTCTTATTTTATATTTTAATATTTGCACTTTTAATAATTATAATTGTAGCCATAATTGTTTACACCATTATAATTGTATATGTATTTGTATTTAATTATAATTGTAGTTGTAATTGTTTATAACTATAATTGTAATCAAGATTATATATAATGCAAATAAATAAAGCATTAATAAATTAAACTAGACAGAATTTTGAAATTTAATCTAAGTTTATCCCTTAGATTGTAACACAGGCAAATTTGCCTGCGTATTTTAAAATTTTTAATAAAATTTTAAATATTGATTTTAGCCATATCTTTTCTAAGTAAAAAATATTCTTTAAGTTTTGTTTTAGTAACTTTGTTATAAAATTTTTTTAAAATCATTAGAAAACTTTAATATAATAAATGTTTAAAGTTCTTGTATTGGCATTTTTACTATTAAAATTTTTCTTTAGATTTTTTCAAATTTTATATGTTCCCGTCTATAAAAAAAATCTTTACTTCTAATACAAGTCTTAATTTTTACAAGTAAATCATTAAAGTTGCAATAATGAAAGTTGTCATCCTTTATATAAACTACAATATTGTCTTAAGAACTATAGTTCTAAAACTAAAACTAAATAAGATCGCAGAAAAATTGTAATAAAATTTTTTAAAAAAATTTTTTCTTAAAATTATCTATTTTCAGCTTATATGTAACTATAATTTATTTTCTTATAATATAAAAACTAATTTTGCAAAAAAGTAATCCTTATTTTCAAATATAATTGTACAAAGTTTTATTTAATTATTTTAGTATTTTAAAAAAGTAAATCAGAGCTAAAAAAGTGCAAAAACCCAGGCAAATTTGCCTGTGTTCTACTACAATCTAAGGGATAGTTAATAAATTATTTTAACTAAATTTGTAATTAAACAAAAGTATTTTCAAATATAAATAAATAAGTTTTATATAATGCTTATTTTAATATAAAAAATTTAAAATGCTAAAAGTATTATATTATTTTGATCTGTAAAACAAAAATCTATATTTTATTAATAAGCATTAGTTCATGGCGATCTGTCGCCATAGTGACCCCATGATCGACCAATAAAAATCGATCACATGAATCACGTGCTCGATGAGCATGTGATTTACGTAATCAATTTTTATTGGTCGATTATATTACTTAAAAAATAAGAGCAATAAATTCTAAGTTATAACTTATAAAAAAAAAAATCTAATATCACGACTAGAGTTTAAACCCGGGTTGTAGTAAACCGGGTTACCCGTGTCAAAACGGTTCACCCGGGTCAAGATTTTACAACCCGGGTCAAAATCGGGTTTAAGATCATAGAAGAGCATTCATTCGATTGGTTATAACAGTAAGAGTAATGAGGTTTTATAACGTAACTTCATAAAGGCTTTTAAAAATTGATTACGCTAAAATAATTGAGAAATAGAGCTATTTGCTCTAGACATCCGAAAGCCCACAAGACATTCTTTACTACAGTACTATTAATTAAATATAAATAACCCCGTCACTATCTGATTACTATTTTGATCATAAGATCTTAAAAATTAATTCTTATATGGTACTGCATATAGTTTTTGTTTGTATAGTTGACCGAACGCTCCAATTTTTCACACGCACGATAATCATTACTGGTATGCGTATTAATTACACTTTGATCTTGTGATCTGTTCACTCAATAATCCACAGTTCAAAGAGTAGGACCCTTATATACAACCCGTTTTCACCCGAGTCACCCAATTTCAAATCACATGGGTGACCCGGGTGACAATCTTGCATCTGGGTCTAACCTCTAATCACAACGAACATTATACAGTAAAAAAAAAATCTAATACCACGACAAACTAAATAAATAAAAAAAACTATCGCGACGATTTCAAGAAAACAATGCACTGTTAGCGTCAGGTTTAAGGGTAGGGTGAACATAGATCATTTCTAATAGTAATCATGTTGTAATCATATGAAATCATGTGATTGACCAATCAGGATTGTCAACAACGTAATTTGACCAATCAGAGTTAGCAATTTTTTGTGCTACCTAAATAAATTTAGGCCTATCTAAGTTTTTTTTATCAATATATAAAGGTGGATTTTTTCAAATATTATGAGTTCTAGAATTTCATGATTATGAAAATAAGGGCTCATTCTATGTGATACCAAATTTTTGTTAAAATTGGACACATTTCTAAAAAGTTTTATTAGGGGCATGTGTTTAATTTCTATATAAAATTTTATAGTACCACGTAGATCATATGAAAATTGATCTACGTTCACCCTACTCTTAATTTATTATACCTCAAATCAATTACATCATAAGAAAAAAAACTATATAAAAAAAAACTACATAAAAAAAAACTACATAAAAAAAACTATATAAAAAAACTACATAAAAAAAAACTACATAAATAAAAAAACTATANAAAAAAACTACATAAAAAAAAACTAAAACTATATAAAAAAAAAACTACATAAAAAAAACTATATAAAAAACTACATTAAAAAAAAAACTACATAAAAAAAAGCTATATAAAAAAAACTACATAAAAAATACTACATAAAAAATAAACTATATAAAAAAAAAGAAAAAAACTAATATCGCAACAAACATCATATAGTATAAAAAAAAAAAACCAATACAATAATACTACAATGATGAACTATATATAAAAAAAAAAAAACTCTATTGCGACAATTTCAAAAAAACAATAGCACCGTTAGCATCGAGTTTTTGAAAAGTGCATTAGCTAATCCTCCTTCCAATCCAAGATTATTATATCCAAGATTCAAAATCTTCAATAACGACGGTCCAGAATGACGAAAGCTTGAGATTACTAACAAAACTGAAACAACAGACCTATAGCCCAGAAACTCCACAAACTACATACCAAACGACCAAAGTTCAGAATCTCCATACCCCAAAATAACAGCACCAAACGACGAAAGCCTAGATCTCAGTACCGAAACATCAACAACCCAGTACCGAACACGAAAGCCCAGAATCTTCATACTTCTTAAATGACAGCACCGAATGATGAAAGCCTAATTTTTATCGGTTTTCTAGCGAAGCGCAAACCTACAAAAAAAAGAAAGTGTTAATTTAAAAAAAAAAAGCAAAAAAAAACAACAAAAATGAAAGAAAAAAACAATAACATATCAAAGAAGCAGCACAAAATGGCAGAAGCCCAAAATCTTGCACCAAACAACAAAAGCGCAGAATCATTATGATTTTTATCGGTTGTCTAGTAAAAAAAAAACTTACAAAAAAGAAAAAAAGTGTTAGTTCAAAAGAGAAAAAAAAACAATAAAAAAAAAAGTATCTTGAAGAATTCTAGTTCTAATTTCCACTATCGGGCCTTCCAGGAGGCAAACCTACAGAAAGTATTATTAGTTTAAACAAAAAAAAAAAAAGAAAAGAAACTACTTATCTTACAAAATCCTGGGTTTAATCGCCAAAACAAACACAACTTCATGACAGTATTAAGCCTCTAATTCAAGGCTTCAACGATAGTTTTAATAATGACTCGACTCTAACGACAGCTTTAGTAACAGCTCTATTGACGACTCCAATGACAAACCCTTAAAGAGAAAGAAAAAAAAGCTATTTAATCAAAAATAAAAAAAAACAAACTGCAAAAAAAAAACAATAAAAAAAAAACAACGATTATCAAAAGGATAATCATTGTTTATATATGATTGCTGATCTTAAAAATGATTGGCTAATCATAAGGGTCACTATAGCAACAGATTGCCATGAATAAGTTTCCTTTATTAATAATAAAAGATTTAGTAAAACTATAAGTAATGTTTTTGATAAAGAAATTAAATATTATATAATACACAATTAAGGGCTTCAAGATATATAAATTTGCTGAATTATTTTTACAATAAAAAAAATGCAATTCTAATTTTAAACAATTTTATAAAGACTATAATAATTTATATAAGAATAAAGAACTTATATATAGCAAAATTTTTTGTTTTATTGATATCCAACTTTTGACAAGAAATTAAATATTCATTACTTCATTTAGTATAAAATGTATATATATAAAATTGATTAATAATTGTATTAGTATATATATGCCAATTTGATTAATCAAATTGGATCAGTTTTTTATAGGTTGGTGACAAAAATATTAATTTATTGATTATTAGTCAAATACTTCAAATAAAATAAATTTGTATTAATCAATTTGTCTTAGTAAGAGAAATTGTATAATACCAAAATTACTTAATTCTAATTAATTTATCACAAGATATTGTCAAAACATTTGTGTATTACAAATACCCATCTGTATTATAATACCCTATCTCACCTTAATAAATGGCTAAAATAAATAAAATAGAATCATGTTGACTAAAAAAAAATTAGTTGTCAAATTGAATATAATTTTAATTTTTTATTTTACCAAATTACTCTTTAGATTATTTATATCTAAAACCATTTAAGCAGATTTTTTGTTTAATATAATATAAAATATTTTATAAAAAAAGGAGGAATAAAAAAGAAAATCAAAAAAAAAAACACTGCAATTCTATTGGCTGTAAAAAAAATTTTAAAAATTTAATTAGCAATTCACATAAGAACAGGACATTTTATAAAATTTTGTAATAGAGTAAATTTACTATAATATTCTGAAAAATTGGAATCCAGTTTGCCTACAATATTAAGTATTAATAGTTTAAATATAAATAAAATTAAATTATATAGGCATAAAAATATGGTATTTGGCTTTCTTTTTATTAAAAGTCCAGTAGAATTTTCAAAAATTAAAAGATACTTTACTAAGAGCTGAAATTTTGGACCTTAAAAAACCCCGTCTTTTTATTATATAATTTTGGGAAATTGGATTCCATATTACTATAAAAACTATATAAATATTTACCCCAACTTTTTATAATTAAATTGATCTGTTCTTATGTGAATTGCTAATTAAATAACTAACTGCAATTTGATTGGTTAATAACAAGTAGTATATTATATATGAATTTAAAAATTAGAGGAGAAGGGGTT
>QKWP01003583.1:0-11896 GCA_003550325.1 Gigaspora rosea | reverse complement strand
AAAAAATAAAAAAAATAAAAAAATAAAAAATAAAAAATAAATAAAAATAAATAAAAAATAAAAAATAAAAAAAAATAAAAAATAAAAAAAAATAAAAAAAATAAAAAATAAAAAAAATAAAAAAAAATAAAAAATAAATAAATAATAAATAAAAAAAATAAAAAAAATAAATAATAAATAAATACATTAATAATAAAAATGATAAAAAAAATTAAAAAATAAAAAAATTTAAGAAAATTAAAAAAAAACTAATAAAATTATTTAAGTTTTTAGTTTTAATTAATTTTACAATATAAGTTAAATTATAAATTTTAATGCTCCAGACTTACACCGGTTCCCAGTTTCTAGTAATAAAATTATCATTTTGTCATAAGTGTCCTGTACATTTTTACCAATTATTTTGTATATATAAAAATTAGATGGTATAAATGGTCACTATCATATATCATGAAAATTTAATATTAAATAGATCTAATATGCATGTTAATGATAATAGCTCTATCCATTTTTTGGAAATGCTAAACCAAATTTGACAAGTATAACCAAAAACAAGATATAAGAATAAAAACTATCAAAGCAGAACATGGAAAATTTAGAATAAAATGATCAATTATAATGTAATTTTAAATTATTATTATTATTAGTTTTTTTTTATTATTAGAATATACAATAAAAGAAATTAGTTTTTAATTGCTTCAGCTAATTGGTCTTTAATTGTAATTCAATTGGATATCTTACAACATGTGTCAGTATGTAGATAACTAATTTTTATATATATCGTGCCCCAAATGCAAATCGGCTCAGTTGTCAATCTGGCCAAATTAAAAATTAATTTAGCCTGGATATTAGGGTTAGATTAGGGTTAGATTAGGCTAGTTTTTTATTTTGGCTGTAAATATTGATATTTGGGCTATTCCAATTGACAACTGGACCAGATTTGCATTTGGGACACAACATATATATACATATGTATAAATCATTATGTTGATGTGTTAATAGTAATAATAGAATAAGCTCATACTTAAATATTTTTAATTGGTTATCTTTAGAAAATATAACTAGTATATGAAAAAACTTCTTTTTACATATAGTTAATAATAATAACAAAATTAAATTTACCAATTTTATCTATTATATTAGCTAATTTATGGAATTGGATTTTAAATTAATTACCAAACTAATTAATGATCTGCAAAAAATCATATGTTGATTAGATGTAAATAAAAAATGTACCCCAAAATCACATATTAAATTCATTGTCTCTTCTAAAGAATATAATAAAGCCTATAAGCCTACTTTAAAATCTATGAGTTTTTTTAGAAAAAATCAAATTTAATAAAAAGTAAAAGAAATTAATTTTAAATTAAACCCTTTTTTTAAATTTTTAAAAATTTAAACTTTACAAAGTTTAACTTTTTAGTTTGTTTAGATCTCACAATACATACTTAGCTTTTGTTTAGATCTTGCAGCTTAGATTTTGTGTCACATATTTAGTTTTGTTTAGATCTTGCGACATATATTTAGTTTGGGCTTTATGATGTATTTTGATATATATTTAGTATTAGCAATTTGGTACTTAGCTTGGGTTTCTTGATATATATTTACAATGAGTTTCATAATATATATATTTCTTGGGTTTTGCAATATATACACAGGTTGAATCAATAAATAACAGGTATATACTAGGTACATAACAAGAAACAAGTTTCCTAGTATATACCTGCTATTCTACTATAGATCTGCCAAATAACTAATATATCAGTAGTATATAGGTTGCATATAGGTAAAATAACAAGAAATAGATTGATATTGGTAACATAATAGTAATATACAGGAACATCCTGTTATTGTACTATTTGGACTAAGAGTAAGATAATGGGATATTTCTATATATTACTATTATGTTACCAATATTGATCTACCTTTTGTTATTTTACCTATATGTAATCTATATACTACCGATATGTATCGATTATTTGGTAGATCTATAATAGAATAACAGGTATATATTAGAAAACTTGTTTTCTATTATGTATTTGGTATGTACCTGTTATTTATTAATTCAACCTATGATATTTTGCTTAGGTTTTAAAATATATATTTAATTTGAATTTGGTTATATATTTTAATTTCAGATACTGAACATGATGGGTTTTGTTATTATTTGTAATAATATAATAATTTTCTATTTTTTATTTTCTATTAAACTATTATTATACTACAAATGTATTGCGTATTATATCATATTAATATATTAATTCATATAAAAAAAATAAATAAGTAAAGCTTTCGAATATTTAATTTTAAATAAATCTTTTTCATTATTAAATTTTTAATATGGAATATACAACTTTCTCGCTCATAAAATCTTTAATCAAATATTATAATGTTTATTCTTCAAAGAAAAAAAACTTTCTTTAATAGAACAAAAATAAATATAATTAATAATTAACTGCTCTTAAAAATCTGTGCAAATCTGTGACTTTGTCACAAGTCAGCAAAAAAATTTTGCCGATCTGCTAAAATTTTTAAAATATTCAATTCTTTGCAAATTTTAAATATTAACATTAATAAAGAATTGCTAATTTTAATTAAAAGGAATTTTCTGATTAGATAAGTCCAAATCGACCAAAAAATTGTAAAACCAATTTTATATTTATTTTTAATAATATTTATTAAATATATATATATATTTTTTTTATTGTTTTATAACCGAGATCCTGCTCTGTTTCTTTATTAAGAGTAGGGTGTACAAATTTCCAATTTCATATAAAAATCGATTTTAGATCAACTTTGTATAACCGATTTATATGATATTATATGATTTACATGTAAACATCATATGATCTGACCAATCAATTTTTTGTACAACCTACAAAAATCATAGCATTCTACAAAAATTTAATTATATGTAAAGTTGATTTTTTTTAAAGCAATGGATATTGTGCAACTTTATTATTATAAACAAACTATTTAAAACTACCTATTATATAAATTTTATACAAATTGGTCAAGATCTTAAAAAAATTTATTAGAAGCATTTTTTTATTTACTATATAAAATTCCAAAATACCATGTAGATCATATGAAAAATGATCTACGTTTACTCTACCCTTAAGTTTTAATATTATTACATACAATGAGAATAATATATTACAACTAAATATAATAAAATAAAAGCCTCGAGCTTCATGTAGGCCTTCTGTTACTATCAATCTTTACCCAGGACCTGAAGTTAGCTGAAGCAAAATTATTCTAGATCAGTGTTGTTAAAAGACTGGTCTAGTGAAGATCACTGGAACTGAAAGGGTTACTGGAACTAACTAGATATAACTAGAACATATATAGGTTCTAGTGATAAGTTGTCACTAGACCCTTCCAGTCATGTTTTTTTTGCCACTAGATGGAAGTTTCAGTGAGGTCCAGTGAGATCCAGTGGGGCTAGTGAATCCAGCAAGTCAAAAAAAATTAACTTGTATATTTTAGTGATTGGACCCGTTTAAAAAAACGTGACCTGGGTCACCCAGATCTATTGGTTACCTGTTTAACCCAGAGCATAGAGGGCTTTCAAAGTAAAAAATTTGTTAATAAAAGAATATTAAAATTATAAATTTTTATTCATAACGATAACATTTAATGCTTGGATCCCAATAGTTATTATCAATTGCGCATCTGGTTAAACTTAATTTAAAAAAAATAACATTTTTAAGCTTAACAATTTATTGATACAATTACATATGTAGATAACCTTTATTGACTAAATCGCTTGCTAACTAGTACATACAGTTAAATAATTTAACAAAACAATAATATAATAAATTATAGAACCGTTAATTATTAAAAGATAGAATATACGCTCATAGAGAGTATAATAAAAACCCAAAACTAACTATAGAAACATTGCGCATAATCATACATGTTCTATACTATTCTATATTTAATATGCTATAACTCTTAAAACTTGATCGAACAATCTATACTTAGAGAAAATATTAAAAAAAAAACAACTATTAGCAATACTGTTTGAATCGTTATTTGTAAATTAATAAGTTTAAAAAAAATAGTAACACTTAGGGGGCATCCATAAATAACGTTATGTTTGAGAGGGAGGTCCCCCAAAATATAACGATTTTTTACTATGTAGAGGAGGGGGTCCCCCAAACATAACGCAATTTTTTTATTAAAATTTGTCTAAAACTTGATCCAGTGGTCCAAATTGGATGATTTTGGTACCATTCGAATCGTCTCGAGGAGAGGATTCGAATGATACCAATTTCATTTGATTTGGAGCACTGGGTCACGTTTTATTAACGAAATACTATTGGTTATTATGTTTTCTTATAAAATATTACTATAAAATCAATAGTATTTCGTTAATAAAACGTGATCCAGTAATCCAAATGAAATGATTTTGGTACTATTGGATTCGTCTCATAGAGACGAATCGAATGGTACCAAAATCATCCAGATTAGACCACTGGATCATAATATATTCAAGTTTTTGTAAAATTTTATATATAAACATACGGATTTTGAAAAATTTTTTTATATAGTAGAGGGGGGACCAGCGCTACTATGAGGGGTACATAATGTTATTTATGAATGCCCCTTTATTAGCCTTATCTCATCGATTACTGAATTGCTTTAGCCTATATGACAAAAGTACACCATGTAACTACCTTCTGAATTACTTCTTTGTTCTCTGAATTATTTTTACCATATATAATGTGAAAAGTGTAGTTTTTGAATATATATTCGGCTTCGGCATACAATTCGTTTAAAGTCAGATGATATATGCAATGCATATGTAATGATACATTTAATGATTGACCAATCGGAATTAAAGCCCTCTATACTACTGTACATGGGTCAATTCGCGGGCTACCTATGGGTCAACTTACCCAGGTTGCTACAACTCAATACAGGTTACTCGACCTACTTGCGAGTGACCTGGGTAATACCAACTCGGGTCCAATCTATATATATTTGCAATGTGAGTTGAGTTCCAAGCTTGACACAGGGTCGGACTTTAATAAAAACTCAACTCTCACTGAACTTTTAACATCCCTACTCGCAACTGATTAGCTAGCATACATATCATGTATATACAATAACCTTAATTCTTATTCATATTTTGATTGGCTAATATTATATTGGTTCCAGTGAAATAATCCCTTCCAGTGAAAACTTCACTGGAACCACTGGAACACTAGAATTATCTGGACGTCCAGTGAAGTTTCAGCTTTTAGTCAACAATACTGTTCTAGATAATTTGATCAGACTTTCAAAATAAAAACTGTTAACATTGATAATCCAGTTCTATCTAAAACGGACCAAGATCCCAGTATGTTAAACAGAAAGCAGTCATATAAACTGGACTGCTTAAAAAAAGCTTTTAGAATCTTTATTCAGTAGTGTCCAATCAATCTTGCACGTCATTTCATATTACTTTTTCAAGCCATTCAAGATGATTGTATCCAATACGGTAGGTGCCATTTCTTTTTGGGAGCAGTAAACACTGCAGATCTTTTGGAGGGGGTAGGCCGAACTACCCACTTTTTGAAAATTCTTCACAAAACTGATGCACCAAAATTCCACTTGTAACTAAAGTAAGGACGGTGGTTCTTCCTGTATAGTCCAAAATTCACTCCAAGTACTTCTTCAGTTGTGGTAAGTGATAAGCTCTAAACTTGTTAGCAGGTAGTCTATGAACTTTACCTCTAAATGACAAGTGCTGATTTTTTAGTGAGTGACAAACTCTAAGGGGAGTAACAAAAATCAGGTGATTTTTTAGGGGGGGAGAGGGGTAAAAAAAGTTGAAATTACATATAAGAACCTGACTATTTATATATTAAGAAAGAGGGAAGGGGGTAGGCCTCTGATAAAAAATAATCAGGTGATTAATGACACTGCCCTAAAGCTATTAGCAGATATCGGTTAACTGTATCCCTAAATAATAGCTGCTGAGTTGCATGTTTTCGTTGGTATTTCTTCTGTTTTTTTAAGACTTTACTTCTAAAGTGTTAGCGTATTGTTGGTACAAGTGATCAACAGATAGAATTACAGAAGATCTTTTTACTAATAATATTTATTAAGGGAATTGCTATTTGCACCATGGATTTTTGCTATTCGCACTATGGTACATGTAGATCACCTCGATTTTGTTACTTAAATATTTTAACTTTTAAAAACATTTATTAATATTATCTCTATGAGTTCTTGAACAAATTTAATAATTTTTTTTATTTGAATTCAATAGATTCGTAGAATTAAAATAAAAAAATTTTTATCAAATTTGGCCTAGAACTCGTAGAGTTATCTTTGATGAAATTTCCTGTAAACAATTTTAACACAGCTTCTTTGTAATGTTTTTTTGTTTTTTCAAAATAACTACTGTTTGGTGATGATTTACAAGAAATTTTACTATGCTAACTAAAAAAATTTTATAACAAAACTTGTAGTGCATATTATAGACTAATAGAATCTCAAATTTCATGAAAAATATTAAAAACTCATGAAGATATTAACGTTTTTGTAAATTTTGACACATATGTTTTCGCAAGTTTTCCTCTAAACTTCAAATGATACTGAAAGTACTTTCTCAAAATGAAACCTTCAAAACATGAATTAGTAAGTTGATAAAATAGATATTCGAGAGTCTTCAGTTAAAATTTTATCATAAACAAATTAATATTAATGAAGTTATGATGATTTTTCAATTTGCTTCCAGATTTAGAATTTTCTAAAATTTTCAATTTTGATAAAAACAGAAAAATCACCAACACAGGCTAGATTTTACAAGTTCAAATGAAACAAGTTACTGCATACTAATTTAATCAATAGAGAATATGCTAAAATTTTGCTTTCTAAAATTTCAAGTTATTTGGTTAAATATTTATTCTATAATAGCTTTTTTTCATTTGGCGCAGCTTTTTTATAATATACTTTTTGGAAATAGAAGAATATTTCATTAAAGATATCTCTACAAGTTCTTGACCAAATTCGATAAAATTTTTTTATTTGAATTTATGGATCCATAGAATTCAAATAAAAAAAATTTTCATTGAATTTGATCAAGTGGTTGCAAAGATATCTTTGATCAAAGTTTTAGAGAATTTCAAAATGCTTATCACATGACAGATACGTTTAAATTTTTGACAAAACTTTGATCAAGGATATCTCTGCAACCATCTGATAAAATTTGATGAAAATTTTTTAGTTAATTATTATGGATCCGTAGAATAAATTAAAAAATTTTCATCAAATTTTATCAGGTGGTTGCAGAGATATCCTTGATCAAAGTTTTGTCAAAAATTTAAACGTATCTGTCATGTAATAAGCATTTTGAAATTCTTTAAAACTTTGATCAAAGATTTCTCTGCAACCACCTGATCAAATTCAATAAAAATTTTTTTATATAAAAAAATTTTCATCAAATTTAATTAGGTGGTTGCAAAGATATCTTTGATCAAAGTTTTAGAGAATTTCAAAATGCTTATCACATGACAGATATGTTTAAATTTTTGACAAAACTTTGATCAAAGATATCTTTGCAACCACTTGATCAAATTCAATGAAAATTTTTTTTATTTGAATTCTATGTATTCATAAAATTCAAATAAAAAAAATTTCATCGAATATGGTCAAGAACTTGTAGAGATATCTTTGATGAAATATTCTTCTATTTCTAAAAAGTATATTATAAAGAAGCTGCACCAAATGAAAAAAGCTATTATAGAATGGATATTTAACCAAATAACTTGAAATTTTAGAAAGCAAAATTTTAGCATATTCTCTATTGATTATATTAGTGCGCAGTAACTTGTTTCATTTGAACTTGTAAAAATCTATCCTGTGATAGTGATTTTTCTGTTTTTATCAAAATTGAAAATTTTAGAAAATTCCAAATCTGGAAGCAAATTGAAAAATCATCATAACTTCGTCAATATTAATCTGTTTATGATGAAATTTTAACTAAAGACTCTCGAATACCTATTTTATCAACTTACTAATTCATGTTTTGGAGGTTTCATTTTGAGAAAGTGCTTCTAGAATCATTTGAAGTTTAGAGAAAAACTTGCGAAAACATATGTGTCAAAATTTACAAAAACGTTAATATTTTTACAAGTTTTTAATATTTTTTCATGAAATTTGAAATTCTATTAGTCCATGATATGTGCTACAAGTCTTGTTATAAATTTTTTTTTAGTTAGCATAGTAAAATTTCTTGTAATTCATTGCCGAATAGTGGGTCATTTTGAAAAAGCAAAAAACATATTACAAAGAAGCTGCGTTGAAATTGTTTACAGAAAATTTCATCAAAGATATCTCCATGAGTTCTTGACCAAATTTGATGAAAATTTTTTATTTTAATTCTACGAATCCATAGAATTCAAATAAAAAAATTATTAAATTTGATCAAGAATATATAGAGATAATATTAATAAATGGTTTTAAAAGTTAAAATATTTAAGTGACAAAATCGAGGTGATCTATATGTACTATGGTGCAAATAGCAAAAATCCATAGTGCGAATAGCAATTCCCTTTATTAAATATACCAAATACTGTATATTTATTTCATATATATTTTATTTGTATAATGTATATTTACTCTTTTTTAATTATATACTACCTTTACCCAATCTATCTAATACTTATATAGTACTGGACAGGAAAAGACATCCACTCGTTATTAGTAAATCTTTAGATTGTTATAACTTTTTTAAAAAAAGTTAAATCAAAAAACCCTCTGACAAATTGATAGATTTTTAGATAAACTACATTTCTGTCAGAGGATTTTTTTTATTTTTAATTTTAAGGAAGTTATAAGGCATTAAAGTTTATATGAGTTTTAAAAATTGGCGTTTAATATAAAAAAAAAGAAAACATATATAGGTTTTTAGCCAATCAGAATTGATTATATAAGCACTCAAAATTGGCGCCTATATGTATAGATTGGATGTCTTTTACTGTCCCATACTATACTAATCCTGTATTTCTCTAACCCAATAAGGATAGTGACAAATATTATATAATATTTTAGGGGGAAGAGGGTCTCTGATATCTTATGCTAAATATAAAAGTTCATAATAGCTATCAAATTGCTCTTATATGGGAGGAAGAGGAATAGAGGGTATAATAAAATAATATTATGTAATATATGAGGGATTATTAATAAAAAAGAGACAAATTTTTTCTAAATATATAAAAGTTTTTGCAATTTTAAATTAAAATAACTTAACAACTACTTAACCAAATTTAATAAATTTTTTTTTTTAATTTTTATAGGTATATAACTAATTGATGATCCATCAGTCAACTGATGCATGATCATAATGCAAATTATTATATAAATCACTTATAGATGAAATGCCACGATCACCCAAGAAAAAATATTTTTCTTATTAAGTTAATGAGTTATATAGACTAATTTAAAGTTGTAAAACTCATCAAGACGTATCTAATGTTGGTTAGATCATCAAAATCAGATCAGTAGATACAGAGATATCATCAAAAAATGATTGGGCAACTATATAAAATTCTATGTAAACAAATATTTGTTTATATAAAATTTTACATAGTCAGCCAATCATTTTTTGAAGATAACTCAGCATCTACTGGGCCACTTTTGATGATCTTACTGTATTTTCCCAAAAATAAGCTACCTTTTTTGGGCAAAAAGTTACACAAAAAATCGGGTAGCTTATTTTCGGATAAAATTGATTTTTGACTGATCGCAGAAAGTTGCTACATAGTAAAGTCTAAATTTTACTATGTAAATCGATTAAAATCGATTAAGTAACTTTGTTTGGAAGATCAAAATACACTTACTTTAAAATTGACATAAAGATCGAAGAACATTTTATTATTTAACTTTTAATTTTTACGTTCGACGAATATATTTTTTTAAAAAATTTTAATTTTTTCGCCAAACGTAAATATCAAAAGTCACTTAATAAAAAGTTCTCTAATATTTATAAAAATTTTACAGTAAGTGTATTTTGACCTGCTGAATAAGTTTACTTAATCGATTTTAATCGATTAACTTAGTAAAATTTAGACTTTACTATGTAGCAACTTTTTCAATCGTGGGTAGCTTATTTTCGGGTTAAAGATGTTTTGGAGTTAGTGGTCGTACCCTAGGGTATAATAACCGGTTAACCGCTAGGTTACCCGGATAACCGGATTTAAAATTAATTAATGGGTTACACAAATAAGTTATCCGGTTAACTTATAAGATAATATAGGATAATATAGGGTAAAACCTAATAAGATAGCTGTGCGATGCTGTTACGCAAAACCAGGAATAAATTTACTCGACCATTATAATTCTATAGACTGGCAAAAGAAGTCCTTAATGAGTTCAATAGAATGGGCCATTGTATTCGATAAGATCTTCTATTTTTTATTACGTATTTACACATAAACATATTATGAAATACGTATTTTCATAAACCAACCAAAACGGGATAGACCATTTTCTAAGAAATTGATAAACCCGTCCAATCATTTTTATCTCAATAAACTATATCTTAAATGAATTGCCAAAAGAAGTAAAGTATAACTTTCATACAGAAATTTAAAGCCGTGCATAGCCACAAGGTTTAATTATGTATTGGAAAAAAACTCGCATAAGGTTCATATAAAGATTCGATAAAATCTGATAAAATATAAGTGTAGTTAATACAATGCATTAATCAAAAAGCCTCTAAATCAAATATACTAATTTATCTTCGCTTCGTTTATCACAAATTTGTGTTGTAGATCGAAATCAGATTTTTTTGGTTTCCAAATCAACCTATGTTGCAACGAAATTCTAAACTTACTTAGTTGATTAGGGATTCAATTCCACTTAAGCGAATTAAAAATTAATTCAGTTATTAAAACAGATAAAATTGAATACTACATATTTTGTCAAATCGTAAATTTTTATTTCATAATGCATTCAAAAGCTTACTTGGCAAATCTTTTAATCGATATCATAAATTCTTTATTATGCGATATATTTTTATATTAAAGCTGTTAAAGATCCATCAAATAGAAGTAGTGAATTGACTCGATTATATTATGCTCGATCATTGATCGATTAGATCAATAATCAAGCACCAATTGATAGGCTCGAGCAACAATAGGTCAATCAATGATTGATGATGCTGATCGATCAAATAAGTATTATATTGATCGATTAAAATTTTTTAATATGATTTCACTCGGGATATTATTTAATTTCTGATCTAAATGTCTAACACTAATATTTCATATGGCCGAAAATTTTTGTTGAAAATGTTGTAATTATTAATATCGGGTGCATCATGTTACAAAAAGAGATGTAATTTTATAAGGTTGCATGACCTTATTATTTTTAATATAATATTTTTAACTGGTAAATATAATATAATTGATCAATGATTGACTTAATTATTGATCGATTATATTCACTCGAGCTCAAAATTACATGCTTGATCGATCATACTCGATCAAGCATGTATCCTTGATTTTTGATCGATTAAAAAAATTTTTTCGGGTCAATCATCGATCAATAATTTTTTTGCCAAGTCAATTCACTAAATAGAAGGGTCAAAATGCATTTAGCTTGCGAAATCTTGAAGTATTAACAATCAAATTTTGCTGGTATTCCTACATTACTTTGTAGTTTACTTCAAGATGGTTTAAACCATGTTAGTTTTCAGAATTTTGATACGATATATAATTAAACCAAATTTAATATAAATGTTGATTACCTTTTCCATAAATTCTTATAAATATAGATAGGTTAAAACTCTTTCCGATACATCCTGCAAATCACATAAACAAACAAATAAACAATAGCGAAAAAGTTTTTCAGTCTAGTATTACTAATTAAAGTCGCCCTAAGGGCTAGGGAACGAACTATC
>QKWP01003582.1:4341-18599 GCA_003550325.1 Gigaspora rosea | reverse complement strand
GCCCAAAGTAAGGGATCTCAGGAGCCGTGTGATTGTTACTCTATCGGAATTAAAGAAGGCTTCCGGTACTGTAACAATATAATCACATTTTTATTTTTACCAACCTTTTTTATATTATTTATACACCTATATAGGCACAATTGCCTTATAGTCACTATCACATTTTTTAATTAACCAACTATATAACATCTATATAAATTTACCCTCTATAAAATCACACCAAAACTAAAATGAAAGCCCGAAACTATACCAAAGTTTTGAAATTCTGTCTTATACTTAATATAATATAACAACCTAGTGCGATGTTACTCCCCAACAACCTATTCGCCAATCTGACACCAACATATCCATTTTCTAGCAACTACTATTTCTTGGGCAAACAACCGTTTCTCATACAAACCTCTCCTAATAAACTACTTCCTCACATCCCCGATACAACCACATGCCCAACAACTATTTATCTGGCAATTGACTATTACCACATCCTAAACAACTACTCTCTTCCCGACAACCATTTCTTTCCATCACTTTTTGACTATTACACATCTCCGACAACCTCCCTTTCTTTGACAACCTCCTTGCCCCGACAACCTTTCTTTTTCCAACAACTACCCTTTTCTTAACAATCTCCCTATTCCCGACAACGGACAATTACTTCTTCCCCAATACCATCCACCACTCACAAAAACAAACAATTACCCAACAATATACTTTCAACCTTCCCCTATTGCTATTCCAATTTATATTAATAATAACGGTATAATAAATGATTTATTAAAATAAAATTTAAATAAATTATTAATTAAAAAAATATTGATAAATAAAATTTTACCGGCCAATCAAATTTTAAGATCATGTGTAATGTAAAGTTTGTAACCCAAATTTTACGTCATATATACTAGTCAAACTTACATTACATGCGATCTTAAAGATTGATTGGCCGGAGGAATTTTTCGTATTTAATGTTTTTTTTTAATCCAAAGTTTTTAATTTAAAGTTTCAGTTTTTTTTTAAATAATTATTTTTTTAATTAATTTTATTATTATTTCTTTTTTTAACTTATGTTTTTTTTATTTTTTTTATTTTCTTTTTTTAATAAACAATTTTTTTTAACTTAACGATGTTTTTGTTAAAAATATATTAATTTAATATTTTTTTAATATTTTTTAACTTAAACAGTATTTTTTTTATAAATTAGATGTTTTTTAGTTTAATTTATTTGTGTTTTGAAAAGTTGTGTTAGAAAAGTGGCAGTGTCGATATTAGGGAAGGGTGATGTTGGAGAAAGGTGTGTTAGAGAAGACTGCTGACAAGAGTGATATCGGAAAAGAGTGTGTCAGAAAAATGGTGCTTAGAAAAAGCTGTATCAGGTAAGGGTGATGCTAGAAAAAGGGTGGTATCGTGGAAGTATAGTTTTTGAAATGAGTAGTGTCGGAAAGGGTAATGTTGAGGAAAGGTGGTATCAGGGAAGAATGATGCTTGGAAAGAGTAGTGTTGGAGAAGAGTGGAGTCAAAAAAGGATTGTCAGATAGGTAGTTGTGTTGAGGAAGGGATTATAGAAGAGTTGGAAAGGGGATTGTTGGCACATAATCATCTCAAACGTGTTAATTAAATTAAAGCAAGTAAAATCCTTAACTTTAATATTGTATTTTATTCTTGCTTTGTCGAATTATGAATTCAAAATATCGATCAAACTCTAAATCGTAACTCATGATATTAATTTGTGCAAACTAACACAGCCCGAATTACTATATGTACTGCATTAGCAAGAAAGTCCTGTAATAGGATTTTTACAATAAATTATGATAGAAATCATAATAATTCTAATGTGAACTTTAACTGTTTATTGTTATGATGATATTACTAATTAATTTTAAAAAAAAAACTAAATAACATGAGTGGCGCATAAATGCTACTTAAAGCAAAACTCCTATATAGTCACTTTTTGTATTTTTGATATAATTGTGACTATATAGAGGTTACCTCTATATTAGTCACACCTCTTTACAATCACAGTTTTTTGTATCCCGAGGGAGTGACTATAGAGGGGGATGACTGTACTCTAGGTTATACTCTGAGTTATACTCCAGGTTACACTTTGGAGTATGCTCTGATTCATACTTTAGTATGGTGTGTATTAAGGGATAATCTGCCAGAGGATGCACCACACCACCCTGGAGCACTCTGTTAACATCTCTAAGTAGATCACAAGATATTATTAAAAAACATTTTGTGATATTGTAGTATAGTAGCATCAGGAAATTTTGTAAACAGATATTGATCGATATATAACAGTTAATCATTTTATATCGATTAAATAATAACGTTATATATCGATTAACTGGTTAAAAATCGATATATATCTATAATCGATATATATCATTTTTTCGATATTAATCGAAATATATATATATATCAATTATAATCATAATCGAAAATTTTCTGTAGCTTTGTATTTTTAATTGAACGATCTGCAATATACTACATCGGAAAATACAGAAATAATAAAAAAATTTTAATTTTGAGATCTTTCGCGCACAGATAGATCTACTGGATTTGGATTTTTTTTAATTTTCATCTTTTTTTTATTTTGATCTTTTTTGATCTTATTTTTTTTATATTTTTTTTTTTGGTTCGATTTTTTTTTCTTTATTTTTTTCTATTTTGAACTTTTTTTTATTTCGTTTATTTATTTTTTTTATTTTTATTTATTTTTTTTATTTTTTGTATTTATTTTGTATTTATTTATTTTTTATATTATTTTTTTTTTTACTTATTTACAGTCAACCCTCCATAAATGCAACACGTAGGAACAAGCCTACAACGTGCATTTAGGGAGGTTTGCATTTAGAGAGAGCCAATTAAATTGCAGCTTTTAAAAATTAGATTATCAAGTTTGTGTAACTTCTACCAAAACTGTATAACCTATCTTAAATACTAAAATTTGATTAGCCACGTGCATTTAGGGAGGTTAGTGTGATATAAAATGTTATTTAAGAGAACGTGCATTTACAGAATATAGAACGTGCATTTAGCACTAATAACATTTTACGGAATAGAAAAAAATGTGCATTTAGAGAGGTATTGCATTTATGGAGGTTGCATTTATGGAGGGTTGACTATATTTTTTTTTTGTATTTATTTTTTATTTATTTTTTTATTTTTTTCTTTTAGAACTTAGAAAACACAAAAACCTACGACCCAACAAGCAACTGAAAGAAACTGAAGAATAGAAAAGGCCATTCGGGAACAAGAACAACAAAGACAAGCAAACAAGAAATGACCGGAAAGCAACTTTTTGACAGGAATTAGACCAACTATGAAGAATTAAAAATATACAGGTATGTTATTGGGCATAAAGTTTGACCCCAAGCAAATCGTGGAGTAGAGATTTCCCATCTACTTTATGGAAGTACGTTCGTTCATAGGAATGGTGAATTATTACTGGCGAGAAAGTAGATTGTATGAATCTACATAAAGATAAGTATTTTTTTTTTAGTATGTTTTTTCTTTTGTTTTGTTATCGTTATAACTGATACTAATACATTTTTGGTGTTTTCTTGTAGTGATTTGGTGGCATTTTTCAGTATTTTGACTTGCAGTAAAGCGATGCCGTTCTTGCAGTGAAACAACGGAGTTCTTGTGGTAAAATGGCATTCTTGCGATACGTTCTTGTAGCGAAGTAATAGCATTCTTGCGTTGAAGTGACGGTGTTATAACGGTGTTCTACTTTTGATATTTCGTTAACATTGTTTAAAAGGTTTTAGGCTCTTGATGTTCTTGTTGGTAAATAAGTCCCGAAATCTTATACTTCGAGTAGTTTTTTTTTTTACTAGGTAAGTCACTTTGGTGTCGTTGTCGTCATTGTTGTCTTTGGAGCCTTTGGGTGTGCCTTCACTACCTTAGTATCGTCGTCGTTGGTGGGTTTCATTGCTTAGTAACTTCGATCTTTGGGCCTTTGGTACTTTTTCAAGTATAAATAGAAGGAACGGAACTTTGGTGAAAGTTTGTAGTAGTTTAATCGATTTTCATCTTTGGGAAGATTTTTCTTTTCTGAGCACTAATACAACATGGTATTGTATTAGTGCATTGTATTTAGTTGCTACTTTTTGTTGTTATTATTTGTATTTAGAAGTTGGGCCGATTATGCATTCTTGTGATGAAAATAATATAATACCTAATATTGTAATAAAAAAAAAATTTATATAGTAATTATAAAATTATATAGTAATTATGTAATATAAAATATAAAGTTTTTAATAAATTAAAAATTTTTTAAAATCGAATTTTTTTAATTATATATTTTTTATTATCAAAATATTAATTGTTTTTATATTGATTATATATCGATTATTAACTATCATGGATATGTATCGATTATAATCACTATCAATATATTGGTTATATATTGATTACTAACTATCATAGATATATATCGATACTAAATACCCCTGCCGATTTCTATTGATAGTAATAGTAATCGATATATTTGATATAGATAGTAATCGATATATATCTAATAAGATATATATCGATTACTATCTATATCAGATATATATCGATTACTATTACTATCGATAGAAATCGGGTAGTATCGATATATATCTAACCAGTTAGTAATCGATATATATCTATATATAAAATTTGCTGATGTAGATTATCTTAGGTTTCGTATGACGATACGTACCATCATGGTTACGTGATGATTGTTGAACCCTTCGCTTCACAATTATTACTGTTAAAATTCTTTAAAAGTTATTTATTACTTTTCTATTTATTATTTATTTATTACTGTACTTTTTATTTATTATTTATTTATTTATTGATTGTGCATCTTACAAAAGTATTTGTATCATTACCCCGTATATACTCTGCGTCATGATGCATCAGTCACAAATACGATCGTGCTATTATGCATAACATTGTTAGTTAGCATTTGTAAGATAGTAAGAAATGATAATTATAAAAAGGATATAGAAATCCTTTTGTATCAACATGATCCACTATCATATCTTAACTTTTATCTAATAAAGAACCATTTTCATTTTGAATTTCTTCTAACAAAGACCTAATTTATCCTCATAATCGAACATTTCGATTACATTTAGCGATGACGACAGGACCAGGTCGCCTACTTGAAGAAATTTCAATTCGAATTTGGTTACGTTCTACAAAATAAAAGATATGATCCATAGTTCCTTTATAGAACTATGTCCTGATTTATGACCCTATATATCTTCTCAAATCCACGTTCTCGTAGTTGTAAATAAACATTTCGCCAAATACGTTTTGATTAATGCCCCTAAAATTAAAATAGAATGTTAGTACCCAAGCTCAAGAACAAAAGTACAACCCGGAATCATAATTAGCTTTAAAGGTGTAATGTTTTATAACCTTTCACGTACCGTCCTTTACGTGTTAGCTCCGTCCTATATTTTTTTTTAACGAAATGCCGCCCTAATTTTGGGAAGTCATCCTAGTTTAATCCAAAATCCAAAATCTTCCATATACTACTACTATATTCGTATCATAATATCGGCTGAATAAATAAAGAAAGGATTAATTATTAGTTAAAAATTATAATCCGACAAAAATAAGAATCATAGAGACAAAAAGAAAAGAAACAAGCGATTCTTATCTTTCCGGAAGTTCTTTTCCACCCGAAAGAAATACGTTTCTCATGAAGAAGTCGGGTTGCCGTTCCATAAGAGAAGAAAGTTCAATTGAAGTAAACTAGGAAAGAATAGGCCAACAAAATTTTTTTACGTACCTCAAGACTCTAGTTGAAAGACCTAATGAAAGAGCCCTGGTAATCTACACAAGACGCAGAGTCTTGCGTCGCTCTAATATAATCTGAAAGAAAGAAGCACTGGCTAAAATTTTGTAAAGCTCTACTTGTGTTCTTCAAAAATATAAAGGAGTAAATACCTATTGCAAGCAAAAAGAGACTGGTTAAAAAAAAAAAAAATTAAATAATAATAATAATAATAATAATAGAATTAAAGCACACAAAAACTAGCAATACTTATCTTTCTGAAGGTCTTTCCCGTTCAGAAGAAGAATTAAATCTGATAAGGACAGTAAGGACGGAAAAGTCTCATATTCTGAAAGATCCTGTCGTCTCAAATACAAAAATTGCGGTAGAAAAAGGACCTGGAAAAAAAATTAACGACAAAAATAATAACCAAACCAGAACTAAGAAGGACGAGGTGAAAGAAAGTGAAAGTCGACCCGATTCGAAGAAAAGAAGAAAGAACTCCAAACCGGACGAAGAAGAGCGGAACTAATAAAAAGAAAATTTTTTTTACAGATCGAATTAAAATGGATCATCAACGATAATCTGACGATCACGTGAATAATGTCACAAGAAAAGATCAAGACAAAAAGACGAAGAAATACAACCGATCTCTATATAGTCACACAACACGAATCTAGAAGACGACCTGATTCCTGTAAAACTCCAGAAAAAATCTAATAATACGATGATGAATAAAAGAGCCCTGAAAGAAAAAAAAATAATAAAAAAAAAAGTAAATAAAATTAACTTATTTGTTACACCCTGAACCCGAATAAGAAGTCGAGCAATGATAATGTATATAATGTATATAAAGACGTGACGATGATTTTGGATGGTCACGAATAAGTCTTGTACAGGCACATGATATGAAAAGGATCATGAACTGAATACCAGCTCTTTGATGTATTCCCTTGAAATTTACAGTAAAATTATCCTCTCTAACAAATGGGTTGTTTTTGTCAAAGATCAAAGCAAGAGCACAGAGATCGAAAAGTATAAAAGGAAAAATCTTTTTGAAATTGGATAGATTTGGAAATTATAATTTGGTAAAGGTAACGTGAGTATATTCAAAAGACTGGCAATGCACAGATGCACCGACAGTTAGGCAGTGATTGTAGTGAGAAATACTACGTTTGAATTTTAGATACTGTAGTTATTTTTTTTAATGAAATTTTGTTTTGGGTAGGATTTTTCTTGATTGTATTTTAGACAATGAGCTTTAGTTTTGGCTCACAGTAATTCACCTTTAAGGAAGAGATAATATTACATTTAATTTTTTAGTTAGTATTCTTTTATGTATTTTTATTAGCATAGAATTTATAATTTGCTCAGAGGACCTCGCATTTTAAAAGAGGGGGAAGTGTAGTATAGTAAATTATCTTAGGTTTCATATGACAATACGTACCATCATGGTCATGTAATGATTGTTGAACCCTTCGCTTCACAGTCATTACTGTTACAATTCTTTAAAAATAATTTATTACTTTTCTATTTATTTATTTTTTTTTTCATTTTATAACCAAGACCAGGCTTTTTATTCTTTATTAGTTAATATTATTAATACATGCAGGGAAGATAATATATATTTTTTAACTAAGGGAATGAAAAAACTCGGGCTTCACTATCGCCTCTCACTACTTTAGATCTTTATCTGTGGCCTAAAGTTAGCTATTAGGTTATTTCACAACAACCGATAGACTTCGAAATTAAAATTTTAACATAAAACCCTAACCAACAATGGCCCAGGTCCCATTATATTAAACAAAAAAAAAAAGTAGTCTAAGTGACCCAACTACTAAACCTAAAATATTCGAGAACTTTCTAAAGTGTTTCTCCTAAGCCTCAACCGACATTTCACGTAGTTTGTTTCCAAGCCACTCGTGACGATCAAATCCAACTTCATGGGAGCCTTCCCGATTTGAACGGAGTAAACACTGCTGATCTTTTAGAGGGGGTACGGCAAAATGCCCACTTTTCTGAAAATTCTTCGTAAAAAAAAAATCAACAGCACCAGTTCTTCACTTGTAATAGAAAAAGGTGTGTTGTCCTTCCCATGTAAGTCCAATATCCGATAGGGAACCAACTGGTGTCTTCTTAGTTTGGTGAGTGATAAACTCTGAGCTTGTTGGCAAGTAGTCTATAAACTTTACCTCTAAACGACAAGTGGCGGTGATATGGTAAGTAATAAACTCTGGGGCTACTAGCAAGATACTCAATTAACTGTATCCCTAAATAATAGCTGCCAACTGCATGTGTCTTTCAGTTTTCCTTCTGTTTTTTTCGTAACTTCACTTCAGAATTTTAGCGATTTTGTTAGTACAAGTGATCGGTGGATAGAGTTGCGGAAGATCTTTTACTTTTCTATTTATTATTTATTATTTATTTATTACTTCTTTATTTATTATTTATTTATTCATTGATCGTGCGTCTTACAAAAGTATTTGTATTATTACCCCGTATATATTCTGTGTCGTGATGCATTAGTCATGAATACGATCGTGCTATTATGCATAACATTGTTAGTTAGCATTTGTAAGAATAGTAAGAAATGATAATTATAAAAAGAATGTAGAAATCCTTTTGTATCAATATAATTCACTATCATGCCTTAACTTCTATCTAATAAAGAACCATCTTTATCTTGAATTTCTTCTAACAAAGACCTAATTTATCCTCATAATTGAACATTTCGATTACAATATGTAAACAATAATATTGTTTATATAGAAACTCTATATGGTTATAAACAGTTTTTTTTTTTTTTTTTTTTTTTTTTTTTTTTTTTTTTTTTTTTTAAAGTGTCCACTTTGGGACTGAGGAATTTTTTATTTAGGATATTTGGATCAGTGTCCCACTAAGGGCCATCTGCATTTGTTACATTGACGAGGATACAACTAGCTACACGTACAACTTTTGGTCGTCTAATTTAAGTAGTCCGCCCGAAAGTTACCCCGTGGGTTCCACACTAGCTGCCATACCTGCAACCCGACTAGAGGATTGCCTATTTAAACCCTTTGATCCCTGCTCCTCCTGCCAACCCATCCTGTATCACCGGAACAGGCCCGTTACATAAGCAGTTAGTCAGCCAGGTCTGGATGCTTATCCGTCATCCTTAGGACCCATTTTAATTCTGTATTCTTAGCGGAAAACTTGGTAGAGCAGTCCCTGTCCCACCCAGGTAATACCTACACTTCGGTAACTTACACATTCATCGAGGCGAACAACTTGCAGTCAGAGAATACCCAACTGCTACCATTACCTACTTCTGCCCTTATAAGGTTCGCTCCAACCCCAGTACCCACTATCACTTTCCTACCAGTCCTTCTCCGATTTCCCAGACTTCCAATCCAGTTGGCCCGGAAGGGTTGATCTACCTGGCATTAGGTGCCATTATGGTTTTTCTCCTCTTGGTCCCCAATTTCTCAGCATGGGTCCTTTTTCTCCGGTGCAACTCTGGCGGCCAGGTTGGTAGACCTTGTCCCCAAGGACAACGTCCGGTACTTCAGCTCTGGTCCAATATTCTGGTTTTGGTAGCACTATCAAAGATCTTTGCTATCTCCTTACTCGGGTTTTGCCAAATAGGTTTCTGTTTCTCCGGTTCCTTGGATTTGTCTGTATCATGGAACACAACTTCGCCCGAAAGCTCCCATTCGAGATGATAACCAAGGACTACAGGTAATGTACCCAACTGATTGGCAAGAAACAGTTACCGGAATACAAGTCTATTTTTTCAAAGCGTCGTCAGTGGGATTTGAACCCTAGACCTGCCACTTGGAGGGTGACAACTTACTAACTTCTCTAAGTCGCCACACCACAGTTTTTTAATAATATTTTGTGATCTACTGGTCCAATTTTAATAATTTTACTACCATTAGAATTGCAAGAATGTGCTCTACAACTTTTTTTTAGTGAAGAAAAAGTTAGCTTAATAAAAAAATTTATTATTGCTCTAATAGTGCCAGATTCCAGAAATTTGATAAATAATAATTGATTTTTATTAATTTTACTATATATGATAATATATGCAGCACCTGTTTGGTATACGGATCATAAATTAACTAATTTAACTCAATAGTTAGAGGAGTACCAAAAATCAGGTGATTTTTTAGAGGAAGGAGGGGTAAAAAATTTTGAAATTATATATAAAAACCTGACTATATATTAAGGAAGAGAGCAGTGTATAAAATCTGATCCCAAAATTATGTGAATCTTTTGCACATTGTACATATAATTTATATGAACAATTTTAAAAACTTGTGCACTATATAGCTTTGTTATAATTAAATTTATATAAATAAATTTGAATATGCATACAATAAATTATGTGCACAGTGTGCTCTATGTGCATATCTTCTAATTTTACTAATAAGGCCACTCCAATTTAATTTTCTGTTTAACATAAAATAAAATAGCTCGTAAGAGGGAGGGAGGGTATAAAAAATAAACAAATTAATAAAAAATACGGAAATTCTATTGGCTACAAAAAATTTAAATTTATAAAAAGCAAATTCTGCAATCTGATTGGCTAATATGATGTTTTTTTTCACCTAAAATTTTAAAAAATAGAGGGGGGGACTATGTTAAACAGAAAATCAAATTGGTCTGGCCTAATTTTTTGGTGCACTATTTAGCCCAAAAGTATGTGAATTCTGTGCATATTTCTAGCCAAAAATATGTAAAACATGTGCACATGAGCACATTGTGCACATAGATTTTATACACTAGAAGAGGAGGAGTAGGTCTCTAATAAAAAATAATCAGATAATTAATAACACAGCCCTTACTAGATGATAAGTTTTTGATTTACTTAAATAAAGGTCTCTTTAGTACTATACTAGTATACTTACTTTATTTTTTTAAATAAAATCAAAAAAATTTCTTTATATATATCTTTCTTTATTGAAGTCAAATTCATTCATTTATATATATTTGAATTTAATATATAATATATTAATGTGTTATTTGGTACATTAAGGAGAGCACCATTTATCTGATTTCTAGAGTAGGGAAGGAGGGTTAAAAAATTATCAGGTTCTAATAGCAGATAATTTTTAATTGACTAAAATTATTAAAATTTTTAAAAATTTTTTAAATTTTAATATTAAATAATTTTGAACTAGTAATCTGTTTTGGATAATTTTACTACCAAAAAGTTTGTCTCAATGAAACGATTTCAATAAGTCTAAAATAATTACAGAATCCTAAGATTGTTATAGATTTGTATTGCTTTAATTATATTATTTTTGTATATAGGGGGACATCAATAAAAAAAAGACAAATCATTTTTAGTAACTTTTTTTAAAATTTTAAATTAAAATATCTTAACAACTACCAAATTAAATTTAATAAATTTTTTTGCTTTAATTTTATAACTATAAAAAATTAAAATAAAAAAATTTTAATTAAATTTGATTAAGTACTTATTAAGTTATTTTAGCTTAAAGTTGAAAAAACTTTTATTTAGAAAAGATTTGTCTCTTTTTTATCAATGTTCCCCATATATTAAAATTATTATTAAAGATTTTATAAAATTTAATATTGAATAACTTTTGAACTAATGATCTGTTTTGGATGATTTTACTACCAAAAAGCTTGTTTTAATGAGAAAATTTTAATGAACCTAATTTTGTTAAATTCTAATTATAAGATTCAAGATCATTATAAATTTGTATTGTTTTTAATTAATTTAATATATTTTATATTAAAATAATACAAATTTATAATAATTTTGAGATTCCATAATTAGAATTTAATGATTTTAGATTTATTAGAATCATCTCATTGAGATAACATTTTGTACAATTATCTAAAATAGATTACTAGTTTAGAAGTTATTTAATATTAAAGTTTATAAGATATTTAATAATAGCTTTAATATATATAAAAATAATATAATTAAAGCAGTACAAATCTAAAACAATTTTGGAATCCTATAATTAAATTTTAATAATTTTAGACTTATTGAAATTGTCTCATTAAAATGAATATTTTGGTAGTAAAATTATTCAAAACGGATTACTGGTTCAAAAATTATTTAATATTAAAATTTAAAATTTTTAAAATTTTAATAATTTTAGCTAATAAATTGCAGTATTTAATAATCAGATAGGGGAGTAGCTTCTTAGTAGCAAAAAATCAGATAATAAATGGTACTTCTCTAATAGTCATCCGATATGTCACATGTAAATTTCATACATATGAAATTTTAAAAAATTATATATAAAAATAATATAAACTTGAAGCTTTGATGTTTTTCAACCTACATATTAATTTAATATTAAATTTTGCGATTATATAGAGCAAAAGGAGGTGAATAAAAAAACCTTTCTGCCAAGCTACAGTTCTGCCATCTTTGCACAAATCGAAAATGTAACTTTGTTAAAAACAAATATTTTTTGATTTTAAGATTATAAATATATGTAAAATTATGACCTGAACAACTTTACTTAAGCAACCTTCATAGGTTACCTTGTAAGAAAAATGGGTTATCTATGTACAAACGTTAAAAATTTTAATTTTGCAATATAAACCATTTTTTTCATTAGGTAACCTACTTTGGGCACTTAAGCAAAATTGTTCAGCACATAATTTTATTTATATTAAAATCAAAATGCATTTTTTTAGCTATTTACTAGGTGAAAAATGGGGTCAAAGTTAGAAATAAAATTTTTTTCTAAAAATTTTTTAAGAAAAAAATTTTTTTCTAATTTTGACCCCATTTTTTACCTAGTAAATAGCCAAAAAAATGCATTTTAATCTTAAATATAAGTAAAATTACATGCTGAACAACTTTGCTTAAGTGCCCAAAGTAGATTACCTAATGAAAAAAAGTTTATATTGCAAAGTTAAAAATTTTAACCTTTGTATATAGACAACCCATTTTTCTTACAAAGTAACCTACAAGGTCGCCTAAGTAAAGTTGTTTAGGGCATAATTTTACATATGGGGTGAAGTCAATAGAAATGGGACAAATCTATCTAATAAATTTGTCACATTTCTATTGACTCCACCCCATATATTCATAATCTTAAAATCAAAAAATATTTGTTTTTGACAAAGTTACATTTTCGATTTGTGCAAAGATGGCAAAACTGTAGCTTAGCAGGAAAGGTTTTTTTATTCATCTTCTTTTGCTTTATATAATTATGAAATTTAATTTTAAATTAATATAGGTTGAAAAACATCAAAGCTTCAAAGTTTATAGTAATTTTATATGTAATTTTTTAAAATTTCATATATATGAAATTTACATCTAATATTGTATAACAAATCAGATGACTGCTAACATGCTATCTAATATACTATTAAAAGTTTTGGTTATTTGCTATTTTTCTAATAATCCAAATGACTTCAAAATAGTCATTGTTGGTCATTCAAATATTAGATCATTTAAAACTAACTTATAACCAAATGATCACGATTATTTGAAAATAAATACAGTTATTTGAGTTATTAGTTATTTTATATATATAGTCAAACCTCTATAAATGCAATCTTTATAAATGCAATACCTTTAAATACACGTTTTTTCTTTTTCATAAGATGTTATTAGTACTAAATACACATTCTATATTCTGTAAATATACATTCTCTTAAATAACATTTTATATTATACTAACTTCTCTAAATGCACATAGCTAATCAAATTTTAGTATTTAAGATAGGTTATACAATTTTTGGTAAAAATTACACAAACTTGATGATCTAATTTTTAAAGCTGCAATTTAATTGGTTCTCTCTAAATGCACATTGTAAGCTTTTTCTACAAGTTGTATTTATGGAAGTTTAACTATAGAATTGATATTCTATTAATTATGAAAACCTATATAAATACTTCTTGTAATTCAATCTTGTAATTTTAATTTGCAAATTAAAATTGAGTAAATCTAGATCTTGTACGCTCTAATATCTTATAGATCATATACAATAATTTTATTGGACAATATATATTAATTAATAAAAACATAAATCAAAAGTTTTTAAAAAAAAATAATTTATATTGTAAATTGAAATTGATATATAGTTAGACCCTTTAAGTATATGGGGTGAAGTCAATAGAAATGGGACAAATCTATCTAATAAATTTGTCACATTTCTATTGACTCCACCCCATATATCCTTTAGGACCATAGTAAAAAAATACAAAATGTGCACTTAAAGAGGTTAAATTTTATAATTGTTATATGAGTTGGGACCAAGCAAAGATACCAGTATGCATACTAGGGAGGTTTTCATATACTATACTTAGAAAATATGCATTAAAGGGCTAGAAGGACCCTGAATAATCTATGTAAACTTATTTGAGCATTATAGTATATTTTTTTTGGTTAGCACTTATATATTAATATATATAAGCTATATTTTAAATATTAGATTAGACTTTTAAAAGTTTTTACCTTTTTTTGAAATACAATATTCTCTAAAAAAAACAAAAGTATATTCTTCAAAAAAAAAAAAAAAA
>QKWP01003579.1:0-18814 GCA_003550325.1 Gigaspora rosea | reverse complement strand
CAATTATTTGCGCAATATTTCGTCTAGACCGTAATTATTGCGCAATATTTCGGGCCGTAATAACTTACGCAAGTTTACGTTATTATATTTCGCTGATGTATAACCACATAGGACAACTTATCAGTAATTCACCTGGCCAGACCAGAACCATTGAAACAACCTAACTTTTCCAAACCTATGTGGAAATGGATACATAGTATAACGAATAAAATAACAGGCAGAAAAGCGAAAAAGCAGAAAAGAAAAAAAGAATGATAAAAAAAAATTTTTTTGATAAAACAATATATTACAAAATTATGGCATTAATATCGAGATCAGATCTGATTGGTATCAATTTTGACAGGAATACATACTGCTGTACTGAAACAACTGAATCAAAAAAGTAAATCATCAAGATTTGTTCTTCTTGTCCTTAAAAAGTTCGAATTTAAATTCAAAGCTAAACTGATGGAGTAGTAGTCTTTTAAACTTTGGCTATTTTATTATAAAATTGTAAAAATGCGAACGTATATGTTTTTTCCTTTTGCTATTCCAGTATTTTCAATTATCTAATTCAATGCAAGTTTAAAAGGTTCATGAATTTTCTAAACGTGACCTTAGTGCGACCTTTTTACAAAAAAGGTATGATCTGCATAAGTAGATCTTGAAAATTTCCTGACTGTAATTGTTTATGGTTCTTTTTAAAATATGTCAAGCAGCATACAACTTAAGCAACTTGCGGAAAGGTCTCGGAGTGTTGCAAACACGGTTGCAAAACATGATCTACCACTAATTGAACGAAATTTGGAACAAATTGAGAAACAATCGCGTAAACTTGCTGATAAAGTTGTAAAGCCCGGTGAAGCCCACGAAAGAAAGGCGTGCGTGTTTAATTCCTCGTTACTTAAATATTATTAAAGATAATGATGTGGTTAGAAGCAAAAAATACAAATCAATGATTGCCATATTTTACCCTTTCAAAATAATTCATACGCATTTTATGGCTCGATTTGTGTCTTAACCATAACTCAAGCTTGCTTATTATATATATTTTAATTTTTATATTACAAAACTTGTTCTTTTTTATTGACATACATCTAGTCCTTATTTCTTAGCAAATATTGGGATCGATGGTGATAAATTGACACAGGATGTAAAAGGTATCTCGGTGTTAGGTGCTTTCGAGCCACGCACCATTTTGCTTGATACTGATGTTGAGGTAAATAAATAAAATCAATCTTGTAATTTTTCTAATAATTAATAACTTTGCTTTTCATTGATTACTATAGAGATATCTTGACCATAAACACCAACAAACTATCACAAGCATTATAAAAGATGGTTATACACAAGTAGTTTTGCTATATATATAATTACAATAATAGTTCGATTACTATCATGCTCATCGATTATATACCTTTAATTATTCCCTTATTTCTTAATTTAGACTGACAATGAATATAACGCTCTTTTTGATTGCTGTCTCAGTTCAGAATGGGATAAAACTAAGAGAAAGGTATTTGAAGAATTTGGCCAACACATAACAATGAGATCAACTGAACTTCCTACTTCTGGGGGTAGCGTATTTCGAAGTCAATTCTCACCAAGTGCATCTTTGTCAAGCAGTTTCAGAGCTTCGACTTCGGTTGGCATTTAATACGTATACTTTTCATTTCTTGGTAAATGATATAATTGACTTATATTCCGATTCTTTTTATAACTATAAGAAACCATCGTACATTACTTCGGGAGAAAGAAGAATTTCTTTTAAAAATGAGTCAACTTTACAATTAAATCAGAGACATTTGGTTTATTTCGATGTTATTGTAAAATTAAATAATGCTAGATTGGCAAAGATTGAATATGGCATTATAAATGAATTTCACAACGCTGCAAGGAAAATTAGTTTGGATTATGTATGTAACAATCATAGATTTTTCAAAAACAATTATATAGCAGACTCTCAAATATTTTGTTTATTAATTCACGTTTGTTAGGGACGAAAAGTAGTTCAATGTTGGAGGGCACTTGCGTCTATTGTCAAAGAATCTAACGTCTTTGATGGCAGTTTTAAACGCAATCCATTAAAGCAACGTCAGTTCGCACCAGCATACCAGGGACCAGCTTTTAATACTGCATATAAAAGTCTTTGTTTTGATCTTATAAATGGTGCTAAACATTATTTAGAGGAATCGTGCGTAGATTAATTTTATATTATACATCATAGCTGGGTGGCTTAGTTTTTTCTTAAATGCATTTCGTGTCATAAACTCAAGGTATCGAGAATGGTCCACTTCTTACGTAAACTCTTTTCGAAACGAAGCCATGTTGGGTGGACAACCTTCTGCAATTAACATGGCACGTGCTGTTTTGCGTGCAATACATAGGTCAAATGGTGGCATTCCAACAACGGGTTTAAGAGTATGTATAGTATCAACTTAAAAAAGATGTATTCATACTTGTTAATAATCAATAATTTTTTAATAGATGGTAGATAATATTCCTATTTGGGGACATATCTTCATTCTTGTGCGACAAGGATATTATAATGAAGCTTTGGAAGTAGCTAAAGGATATGAAAGTTTACTTCCTAGACAGGACATTCACTTTGTGAGATATTTTGAACGATTTATTACTAATAATAATAAGTATGAACAATAATTTTGTTAGTTTCCATTAGGTAATGGAATAGCCATTACTTATATTGTTTTATATTGTTCTTTTGTTCAGGCTTCCTTCACAAGATAGACAAAAATTAGTGGCAGAAATGAAGCAATGGAATCCTTTAACTTTTCAAGATAAGGATCCATATAAATTTATTATGTATCAAATAGTCGCACAACTCGAAGAATTACCTCAGAAACCTCCAGTTGAAAGTTTTCTTACTACTTCAGAAGATTTCATGTGGATGCGGGTAATTTAATAATTTTATTTGGATGAAATTTTGCATTTGACATCTATCGACCTTTAAATTTTAATGTTTATTAATTAGTTGATGTGTGTTCGTGAGATAGAGCCAATTGTTGGTGCACCGAATGATACTTTATCTTTAGATAGTTTGCAAAAGACAATTAGAAACTTAGGCCCAAGTCATTTCAATCATGGTGGCAAAGATACTATACAATATTTCCGAGCTTTATTATTAACAGCACAATTTGAAAGGGTAAGAATTACAATTAGGTTTTGAAATCAAAAGTTATAATTGACCTTTAAATAAAATTTTTAACTCATAATTATTTTAAAGGCGGTGCATTATTTATACCAGACTACTTTTACAGAGGATGCAGTACATTTCGCTATTGCACTTGCATACTATGGATTGCTCAGAATACCAGAGAAAGGCGAGGCGATGGCGTTACGTATGTATATGTTACATATTTGAGTTTGTAATTTTCACTGTGTCAATTGCGTTTATAATAATCATTATTTTAGTTGTTGAAGTTGGAGATCGGATGATCCCGTACTTGAATTTTAACACACTCATATGCCAATACGCGCGATCATTAGCGAAAGGAAATGCACCAAGTAATGCCTTCCAGTATCTTCTTTTACTATATCTTCACGGTGACCCACTGACCGAGGCCGGCAGATATCAAATTGAATTATGCCATGAATACATTCGGCAACTCATATATGACACTGAAGCGTTTAATGAGTTGGTTAGTGACATTCGCATAATAGATTTATGTTTATTTTTTTTAAGATCTCGAGTGTAAATTGGTTCATAAAACACCCTTCAAATAATATCGTATATCATATAATAGGGTAAAATGAAAGAATATATGCCATTAATGTTTATAGATAACGAAGGTGAATTCACAGAAACAATTATTAACACACTTGCACGGCAATGCGTTGAAGATGGAAAATTCAAAGCCGCGCGTAGCCTTTATGAATTGACACAGGTAATTGATTTAGTTATATAACATTTTAATAATGTGAGATATTTTTTAAGACTGATAAAGTTTCTATTAGAATTTTGAAGAAATTATTTCGTTACTTAACAAGATGCTTGCGGAATATATATGGATTTCTATTCGTGGTGTTGTTATGCAGCCAGAGACTGCGAAGGAATTGGACCCACAGGAGATTGGTCGTATTCTGAAAGAGTATGAACATATAGGTATTAGAAAAATCTCACCGAACCGTTTGAAAGATTCTCGCACATTGTTAAATTTAGTCGATTTTGTTGAGTTATACAAACAGCAAGATTTTGTAAGAGCAGTCACTGTAAGTGTTGAGTTTAATCAATTCACCCTTTGAAGCGTGCATGCATATTCAACCGCACTTTCATTCCACAAATAGATTATTCAACAAATCGATCTTTTTCCTTTTGAAGATGATATTATCGTTATTCAACAGAAGGCTAGTTCCATTGAAGCTTTTGATGATCAATTAAAAAATTGTATTCCAGAACTTTTACATATTACCATGAGATGTATATATGCATATTATCAACAATTAAAAGATAATATGGCAAAAGGAACGCCAGGCCTTTTGAGAAAATACACAGATGTAAGTCACATTTATTAATTAAACATTTATTTGATGATATTTAATTATTTAATTTACTATTATTAGGAATCCGCTACCCTTCAACGAAAAGCTCGAGCTCTTGTAACATTTGCTGGGTATTTAAAACATAGGTAATTTTTATGGCTCTATTATTTATGCTTTTTTAATCCTCAAACTGATTTTTTTTTTTTTTTGTTAATGCATTCTAATTTTCATTCATATTTTATTTTTATGATTCGTTTATGAATGTAGTGTTTTGTCTTCTGATATTTATCATAAACTGCATGAATTGGATGTTCAGATGCGATAGAATTAGCCAGGGCGGCCCCCAAAAATGCGGGTCAGCCACAGCGGCCGCAGTAGATTTTAGGAGCGAGTTCCCAGAACCCCATATTCAAGAACATGAAAAGATCTGTAATGCTTCTTTTGAAAATCGTAGAGCACCATTAGACGAAGCAAATATGAAATTAAAAACAAGCTGTTTTTTTTAATTTTATAAAAATATTCAAAATTTGACGGGTTGAATTATAAAACTTTATTTTGTATGGCCTTATGTAGGGTGTATACCACGATTTGCATAATTTTATTTCAAGTTAGATTTACATAAATGCAATTTTGAATACAAATTTTTTAAACATAATAAATTGTTCCAACTAAGTCAATCTAACGAGCATGTTTGAAGAATTATGTTATATTAGTTGAATACACAACAGATGATTACCATTCCTCATTACTACATTACGAGGTCTGGTTATGAATATTCGAAGGTCCAAGTACTAATGATCTTCAATTATATTTGATGCCGGGATTACGCTAAATTACAATTGATCATGTTTAAAAATCTGCGATAATAGAATTTGTACAGAATTCTGTTTTTGGAGCAATTCTATTTGCTCGGCAGAAAAACAGAATAGTGTAGTGGTGAAAAATCAAATGTAGCTCATCTTGTTCGGGACACCAAATTGGAAGACTAATTCTGGCCGATAGTTCGCGAGATAACTAATTTTTTGTGAAATTTTTTTTTAACCTTTTTTTCAGCACCAAGCCCATATATATTATTTATTCTCCCGTTTTATTAATTGACGGCCGGAGTCTATTTCTCTACTGAATTCGAAATAAGTTATTACCAAAATAAGAGTGAAACCCCCCGTAACCGACAATTAGTAAAACGGGGAATAACTTGTAGTATTGTTATACAGTATTGTATTATATATTTTCTGTAGAAACTTATTGCTTTTTATTCGCATAACTTGTTTAAATTTTTAATGTAGTTGAGTATCGTCAAAATGTCGAAATCCTAAATTGACTAAAGGTCTAAATAAATATTATACGATTAAATTTAAAATATTTGACTTAATAAAATATTATGTGAGTAAATATCTAAATATAGAACTACGATTATAGTTAACAATTATCTTTTATGTTGATTCAAAATTCGATTTATTGCGGTTTTGCATAATGAGAAATTTGTAGATTATAAAAAAGAAATCACTTGCGATTTCTAAGTGTTTTCTGATCTCTTAAAGCTACTCAGATATCTGGATATGGACATTGTCATATCGGAGTAGTTTTAAGAAATCAGAAATCACCTAGAAATCGTAAGCGATTTCTGATCTGCAATAAAATTTATTTCGATATTTAGAATCACTTATCGCTGTTTTGTAAATTGATATATCCTTGATCAAATTTTGCAGAAACCCCCCTGTTTTTTAAAATATGGTTACGATATTGCTGATAATATAGTTATAATATTATATATCTGATATAGCAATCTATATAGTTATATAGTTTCAATATTTAAAATATACAATATTATTACAATATTATTACAATATCGTTACAATATTTTATTATCTCGTGAATCAAAATTATATTGTTTTATCCTTTTCTCATAAGTATCTCGTAACTATATTTAAAAAAAAATTACAAATGATTTTAATGTAATCTGCGAAATTTGATCGAAGATGCATCAATCAATAAATTCTATTTTGATATATAAAAGTACCTCGAAAAAATTTATAAATTTTAATTTAGACTTTTCGACATTAGAGGGTTTCAGAGCTTGGGAGTTTAAAAGATCCTAATAAATAAAATTAGCTTCTATTGATAAACATCTACCGTTTGCGATTATGTAAGTATATATACTTTGGATTACCCCATTATTTAGTCGTTTCGACATTATTTAAACATTTCGATACTATTTAGAATTTTGACAATATTTCTTCGCTAATTTAGAATTTTGACATTGCTAATTGTCGAAAGTCGAAAGATTTCTACATAGCTTAAAACAATTTCGACAACACTCTGTAGTACTCCTTTTTTTAGTCTCAAATACCTCGCGGAAACTAAGAATTGAGTCATTATTCTTGTCAATTCATTTATCAACTAACAATTATGGGTTAATCAACGATAAAGGATGGAAGACCATATAACTAATATGGTATCGAATTTTATTTTTTAAAAACTACTGTAGAGCGTTGCACTCAATACTCCCAAGAATAGTACCTATCAAATTAAAACCTCATCAATAAATTACTTTTTTTTTTTGTCTCTGTACACGCTCTACGGTATTAATTTTATCTATATTTCTAATCTTAACCTAATTCTAACTATAACTATATATAAAGAAACTACAGTCAAACCTCTATAATTGAATAACCATAAATAAAATTTTTAAAAATATTCATTTAGAAAGTGTACATTTATAGAAGGCATTTTTTTTTTCTATTTCTACATGCTTGTGACCATGCCCAAACGTCTATTTTTATATGGTGAGTACATTTATGGAAGGTGCAATTATAGAAGTCTGACTGTAGTTTTATTTTCTACTCGAATTTTGATGAAAACCTTCACTTTTATAATTATTTTCATTTATGTACATACTCGATATAACTAGATATCGCTTTTATCCTATCTAGTCGTTAAATCATTTAATTTCCTTTATCTAAAAATGAAAATAGTGAAGTTTTAGTAATTTTATAGCCTTGATTTAACAAATTTGATTGTTTTTGAGTTTGATACTGTTGACTAAAAACGGGACATATATTTGGGTTTTGATTATTATCCCAAATAAATGGAAATCCCGATTCCCAAACCCAAACTATGTATCAATGTCATAATTCAAGAAAAGTTTTGGATTGCAACCCTAATGACCTTCTAATAATAGGCGATGAATCATCGGCAGCTCCGAAAAATCTCATTACATCATCCGGAAGTTTATACCTTCGCAGATCAATAGACATAGGTGATCCACAGTTGACAGTTGCAGGGTTGATGCCCCGATTAATCTCTTCAATATCTTTCACCATTCGATCAATATCACTTTCAGTGTTCGACCGATCGCTTCCAAGTTGATCTACAGTCTTAATAGTTGAAAGAAAAAAGTCTTTTTGCGTAGTAACATTGGTCACTTCAGTGTTCGAAAGTGATAAAGTAGACAAATTTGCACATGATTCATTAGCATCATAACTTTGTGCATCTTTTGCCTTGCTCCAAGAATATATATTAGTAGTCTTGTTATCTCCTGAAATCAATTTTTTTTTAGATAGTAAGAAATTGCTATTCTTGCGTTTTTTTTCCATGCCAATAGTTTTAATATCCTCAGGTTCATGTTGTGGTACAAAGATAAAGTTATTCTTAACAAAATAAGGATGTTTAAGAGCCTCCAATGCCGTGAGACGTTGTTTTGGATCATATCGTAAAAGATGAGAGATAAATTCAAGAAAATGTGACGAAGTTGATGGAGGCAATAATTTAGACAATGGCTGTGGTATGATCTATATCATGCGCAAAAAGATAATGTTAATACAATGAATGATTTGGAGACGGGAATAAATCAGATCATTAAAAGAGAGATAGCATTACTTGTGAAAAAGTAAATCCCAAGGATTTTGCCAATTTTACGCCATCTTTCCATTCTCCTCCAAAACCATCTACCCGTATGGAGAATTCTGGTCGAACGCAGGGACTACCCAATACTTCAGAGATCTTGAATAATTGGTCAATTTCGCTTTGTCCAGGAAATAATGGTTTTAAAGAGTAAAGTTCTGCCATGATAGTGCCCACTGCCCATAAGTCTATTGGAGAAGAATATGAATTGGAGCGAAGAAGAACTTCTGGAGCTCGATACCTAGTAAATTATTTATTTATTTTTCTCCGGGTTAGAGAAATCATTCATTTATATACTTGTTCACGCTTATTTCTGTATCGTTCTATAGGTAACTACCTGAGAAAAAAGAGACAACCAATAATAGACCATTTGGCCTCTATCCCATTGCAAGATAACGTGAACTTATGAATATTAAAAAAAAAAAAAAAACCTACCATCTCGTGCTTACATATTCAGTATAAGGTGGCTTAGACTTTATATCTCTTGCCAACCCAAAATCACCTACTTTTACTATATAAATATCGGAATTATCACTTTTATGTATATCTTGAGTGGTCTTAATATGCTCTATCCAAGGTGAATTTCGACAATGTTTAGAATTACAGGTTGAATCTGATTTATTTGTACAATTACAAATTATCTTTTTAGTCGAAATTAAAATGTTCTCAGGTTTCATATCACGATGAAATATTCCGTGTGAATGAATATGATGAAGACCCTTAAGTATTTGAAATCTAAAATAATTTTTGATAATGAGTAAGAATCATAAAACTTTTTTAATCATTAACCACAAAGGAATAAAGCATTGACAATACATGATTGATTGTACAATACGTTCTTTCAATAATATCCCTTTTCTATCTTTAATAAATTGATAGAGATTTAATTCCATATATTCGAACACGAAATATAATTCTTTTGTTTGTTGTATAAAAAATGCTTTTGAGAGTGATATAACGTTTGGATGTGATGGTAAAGATCTAAGTGCCTATTATTTCCAATTAAATTCTCACGTGAATTAGATCATCCAAACGAAAGACTTTTAACACTAACAATATTAAATACCTTGAATTCACGTAGTTCGCATACTTTTTCCCAAGAAGAAAACTCCTTTTTCATTCTCTTAATGGCAACCTTCATTTGTAATAAAGGAGTAAGAACAAAAATTGTTAAAATAATTAAAAACAATGATTTAACTTTTTGAAAATTTTTGATCTGCTCAATCTTACGAGCCCAAGCTATTAAGCTTCTATATTAATAACTATTTCATAAGGGGTTTCCTCACATAATTATTTATCCGGGATATTTTCTGTCTCTCATATTCAATACCTTGAAGTTTTCTATTGTTAGATAAAGTTGGAAAGGGAACCCACCACTTGTCCCGTTTGTTTATGCTGCGCTTGTATGACAGTGCCAAAGGAGCCATCTCCCAATTCTTTCGAAATATAATAGTCGTCCATTAATAACGATGTTTTTTTTTTTTGAAGATTAAAACAATTGTATTAAGGTTTTATTAAAGAATTTAATTAAAAGCATGATGTATAAGGGCAAATACTCAGATAATCGGACAACGTGCATACGTACATGTGTGTATCGTTACCATGAAATTCTGTTGGTTGAGTTTGATTTACAAAAAAAAACGTGGGGATGCTTTGACCCTGCGATTTATTATTCGAGATGCATCATTATATTGTACATGCGAAAACTTTCCGTATACGGAACAATAAATCTAATAAACCTAGTATTTTTTTCGGACAAATTAATTGGTACTGTACGTACGTATTATAAAAATTTATTTATAATTAATACATATATTTATTGATTTAATTAGAAAAAAATCATGAATGTCTTAGTGATCTAATGAGCGCCGAGGAATGCCCAGGCATGCAAAGGAGGATTTTAGGTACAAGGATATAAAGTGTAAAATAATGAACACCGTTCGATTTACCCTCCTTTTAAAGTAGAACGTCATTTACACAAAATCGAAACGTCAATTATAAATATCGGCAAAATTAAAGAATGAAGTGAAGAGATAATAGAAGGATAATGAAATGCTTGGATATTTTTGTATAATAATGTATTTTTATTATTTTATCCAAAATCCTTCGCTTTCCGTTATAGCTCTTAGCAATTTTTCTTCCAGTTTCCTTTTGGTACGATATCGATATAGGAAAATCTGATTAAAACAAGTATGTGCAATTGGAAATCTATGAAAAAGGTATATTTCAAAAGAAAAATGGAGTAAATATTATGATTTAATACTTTCTAATTATTTTAATTATTGAATTGAATTATATCTACCTTTCACAATCTTCTCCGTAATATGATATTTTAAAACTCAAATTCGCACATCCTGTACCGGGTATCCTATCAGTTCCTGTCACAAACGTAAGCAATTTACGTTGCATTATAGGATTCATAGCTTTAAAAATGGCCCAAAAATTTATTATGGTAACTTCATCCTCTCGAAAACCTTCATATATGGTTACTGAGCGTAACTGCTCGATTTCTAGTGGTTCCGCACTACCACGAACCAAAAGTTCTATTTCTTCAGGTTGGAAAAGCTTTGATATTAAAAACAAATCTTAATTAGATAAAAAATTGTATATTAAAACAGAATGAGAAAGGTTGTTTTTTTTTTGTACATACCGATAATGCATTACCGCTACACACATGATTAAAGCCACGTCTGAATGGTTCAAACTGCTTTGTTACTGATTCATTCAATATGAAATTTACATATCTCTCAACATATTCTTTTACAATAAAAAAAAAAAACAATATATATACATATATACTATAAGCTTCTTGTTTGCTAAATAATCAGCCAATTCTATTTTAAACATTTGCAGTTTTTTACCTTTCCTATTATCGTTGGTTACCGGTATATTTTGTCCATTAGGTTTCAAAGGGACTCTCTTTATTTCATCAAACACTTCATATTCGCCAACAAAATCTCGACAATAAGTGGATTCAACGTCACCTTCAAACGAAAGAAGTTGTTCCAATCCTCTTGCAAATGCCTTAAAAAAAGAATAAGATGATTGGAATTCATTGACTCAATTTTTGTTAACAAAATTCAGTGAAAACAATGAAAATCGGAAAATTATCTACCGGACGAAATTCTTTTAAATCTTCCAACCCAACGGGCACATTAAGTAATTTTTTATAACATGCTAATGGAAAGTGTACATCCAATATTGTAGAATTATAAATTGCAAGACCTATCACTACACCTACTAGGTAGAACTGATCACTTGGTTCGAAGCTGGCAGGATTGAACCAACAAAGCCTTGAGTCTTCATCCCATGTAAACATGCCTATTATTATTATTATTATTATTATTATTAATCTTACTAGCTTATGACATATAAATACTTACCAAACTTTGGATCAAACAAATGCCTCACTAATAATAAAAACCACTCCTTTCGGAGACCACCACCATCTACGCCAACTTCACCCACAAATTCTATCCTTAGTGATTTTTTCAGTTCCATTTCATTTTCTGAAATTTGACTTAATGAGTCTTCAATTAAATAATCCCTTCGAACTTTTAGTATCAAATGCGGTGTTGCAGCTCGTTTTTGAAAAAGAAACGAGAAAATCGCTTCCTAAAAAAGCTAAGGTTTATAAATATATCCCACATTTCATTTAATCGAGTATAAAAAAAATATATATATATTATATAATTAGAATACCTTTGCTTTTGATTCCATTTGCCGTTTTGCATCATACTCCATTATTGACGTTTTCCCACCCATGCTTACCAGAAATGGATATTGACAAAATGTGAATTTTCTAAAAAAGTTAAATATTAATATAAAATTATTATTTAGCAAAACAAGTATAAAAGATTATACTAACCCAGAGCGCAGTTCCCATGTATTAAAATCATCTATTAACGATATATAATCTACCCTAGTGTTGTAAAACTCTGATAATTGGATTTTTTTCTTTTGTTTGTTTGCAGCAACTTAATAATTTAAAATTAAAAGGTTTTAGTATTCAAGTTAATATTTTTGTGAATGTAAAATGTATAAATACATACAAAACAACGCCATTACTTTGGCAGCAGAATTAATTTGCCAATCTGATTCGTAAGCTAGTGGACCCCCCGGCCCATTAGCTATTGGGTGTTTTGAGAGTCTAAATGTTATGAATAAATTAACAAGTTCAACCCGTTTCCGAAATATTTCCGTTGAATGTCTAAGTTGTTTTAAAAAGAAATAAATCAGTTATTAATTAATCTTGAATAAAAAATTTTTTAAACTTACATACCGTGCAAACCAGTTGACTAAATAGTGATGTAACTCATTACTCAAATTGGATAGTAGGCCAAAAACTCTTTGTACAATTTGATGATGATATTGCGATTCTTGAGGAAAGTTATGTTGCGAAAGTAGTGGATTCTAAATTAAAAAAGATAAAATAAAATAAAAATTTAAATGACTAAATTAACAAATTATTAAAATTAGGATTTGATAATTAGCAAATATTCGTACAAATTTTGCAAACCTCTAGGATTATCATTAAAAATTTAATGTCCTCTTTTCGTTTCAGCATTCTTTTCCCAAACAAATGACAGGGAAATTAAGTTTATATTAAAATATTACATTGTTATCTCAGACAGTAAAACTTTTGTAAAATATATACACCTTCCGGGCCTTTTCAATATGCTTTCAACTGATCTCATCATTGCTCTTATGATATTTGCTCTTATATTTACGGGCTAGATACGAAATAAGAAAAGTTAAAATTACAAACTTTCAAGTAATAAATTCTCTAATTTATTATAATTATAACATACCAATTCCATCAAGATTTGATATGCTTCCCTGACTTGATCCAATGCAACTCCACAATCTTCCAGAGTAACCGGCCTCCCCTTTATGACAAGCAAAATAAAAATGAATCAAACAACATCACGCATTATCGTGTAACGAACGAAATATTATCAAATAGCATTAGTTAATAATATTCAATAAATGCTATTAAGAGTTTATGATGAAAGACTAGATTACCGCCTTACATTGTTAAAACTTTCATTCAAAGTAGGCCAATTAGCAAATGCCTTTTGTATTTCTTGTTCTAATAATTTATAATTTGGTTCGCCATAATAGCTGATTAATGCCCGAATTCTATCCAACGTAAGGGGATTGATTTGTTCATCTTTAGTGCAAAATAAAATAAAATAAAATAAATAAATAAATAAATAATCGAATCATATTTACAATGGAACTTTAAAATTTTGAGATTACATACTATGTGGTGCGGTTATCAGGTCATTGATCGTCTCGCAAACGGTACAACGAAAGCAAGAAACTGATCTAGGGAAGCGCAAGTTGCTAAAAAAATAAGAATTCAAATGTTAAAATTGAAACACTTTTGTTAAGAAGCAGAATGATAAGTTGAAAAACTTACCTATTACAGCACATACATCTTCCAGACATCTATAAAATAAGAAAAAGCCAAAAACAACAGTTAATAAGTGGTAGTAGTAAAAAACATAACTTACCAAAGATTAAGATGTGTAAAATACCATATTTGATGGTCCTCCTCCTCCTCCTCCATTTAAATTAATGGAAAACATAGAACTGTTTAGCCCACCAGGGCTCGGCCCTGGAAAGCCAATGCCTGATGAGGCACTTGAGCTCCCAAGATTACTTATAGATGGTGACGCACTCGAACCCGATCGTGAAGAAATATTTCCCGGGTAGTCCATAAAATTGGAACAAAAAGTGTGTTGTTTTCGATTCCCAAATCCCAAAAATGAGACGAACAAAAATATGGTGATCACTTTGATATCAGCTGACATACCTTCTTTTCATGGATATAAATCCCACGATTGTACCACAGAAGTCTTTATATCCAAAATAAGAGATTAACGTTAAAAAGTCTGCACTCCACAAATATTCGGGCGCATTTTCTACGTATTTAAATTAGGGATTGGAATATACATGTTGGCAAAACCTATGGGATTTGGGATTGGGCTATGGACAAACCCAGACAAATAGGTTTGTCCACCTATATTTAAAAATCCTATGTGGCAAAACTGGACAAATCCCAATCCCAAATCCCAAATCCCAAACCTATCCCAAATCCCAAACCTATCCCAAATCCCAAACCTGTCCCAAATCCCAATCCCAAATCCCAATCCCAAATACCAATTTCAAATTCCAAATTTAAAATTAAAATTCTAATTTAAATTCTAATTACAAATTATATTTAGGGAGTTGCTATTCGCACCATGGTTACACAAGATTTTCTATTTTTAAAATTCAAAATAATATATGCACTTATGTTACACAAAGGCCTAGTGCATTGTTTTTGCACAAAAAATTTTTGGTTACACGCCGCTAATGGTGTGTAACATTACACGAGTCTAATTTTGGTAACCTAACACTGGGTTGGCCAGTATTAAGCTTAATGCTGGTGGGCACTATCATGATAATGCCACCGGTGGGTTAGACATAATTCCGGCCCACCCTAACCCTAAATCTAGGACATATGCATCTAGTATATGTACAGTAATTGGCTAGATTTAAGGTTAGGGTGGGCCGGAATTATGTCTAACCCCGTCGGGGGCATTATCATGATAGTGCCACCAGCATTAAACTTAATGCTGGCCGACCCAGGTTAGGTTACCAAAATTAGACTTGTATAACATTACACGACATTAATGGCATATAACCAAAAATTATTTTTGCAAAAACAATGCACCGGGCCTTTGTGAAACACAAGTGCATAAATTCTAAAAATAGAAAATCTTGTGTAACCATAGTGCGAATAGCAAAAATCCATAGTGCGAATAGCAATTTCCTATATATTTATTTTATATAAACAAAATTTTTATATATTTATTTTGAGTGACATAGGCTAGGACCCCGGACATCTCTCATATAGGTCATAACTGGATTTTGGCCAATTTTGACCTAATTTGCTAAAAATGACAAAATCTATTTATTTAAATAACTTTGATCCAGTGATCAGAATTGAATGAACTTTTTTTTGTTAGATGCGCCTCACTGAGAACTTCATTTTAAAAAAAAGTTCATTCAAATTGGACCACTAGATGCCAAGATAATTGCCAAAAACTGATTTTTTTGCTTTTCAAATTTCGGGGTTTTTGCTGAAATGCGTAATGTATGACCTCTGTACTACATGTCCGGGGTCCTCATAGGCTATAGATGCCACTTAAAATAAATATGTATTTAATAATTAAAAATTTTGTTTATATAAAATAAATATATATTTAATAATATAGTTTGTAATTAGAATTTAAATTAGAATTTTAAAATTTAAATTTTAAATTTGGGATTTGGAATTTGGGATTGGGATTTGGAATTGGGATTTGGAATTTGGGATTGGGATTGGGATTTGGGATTTGGGATTGGGTTTTGGGATTGGGATTTGGGACAGGTTTGGGATTTGGGATAGGTTTGGGATTTGGGATAGGTTTGGGATTTGGGAATTGGGATTGGGATTTTTCCAGTTTGGGATTTGGGTTTATCCAATTGGGATTTGGGTTTGGGTGGGATTTTGAAAATTTTTAGTTTTGCCAACAAGTATAATTGGAACCGTTTAACCGTTTAAAAAATTGCTCTATAGTTCCGGGCAGAATTATTTTGGTCGTGGGACTATCGTGGGCTGGAATTATTTAATGCCGGCCAAATTAAACGGTTAAACGATTAAACGATTAAATGATTAAGAAAAATTTTTAAAATTTTAGTCCCTAAATTCTTGGGATTCGTTTCGGCCATAGTTCTGCCCAATCAACGGCATGAATAATACTACCTACTATTTCATAAATTGATACTTCAAATCTGTCATTCTGATTATTCCCTTTGTCATTAGAATCTGAATATATATTTTTTAAAACAGGAATGTCAAATATTTCCATATATTTTAACATATATTAAAATTAGCTAACTGCTATAGTAATTTTGTAACACGTATTTGATAACTATTGCGTAATGATTTGGTGATGTGTATAAAATAGCTGCACGTTTAGAAAAATTCATTTTTAAAAGGAAAACAGGAATTAATTATTAACGTTGAATATAAAGCTTAAAAATAGAAACAAATATATTGGTTAACTGATACTTAATGTTTAGATAACTACAGTATACAGTCTATATAATCACAAGATATACTTAAGTGATATAGGAGTAAAGGACCCTTATTACTTTAATAATCACTTTATTGATATCTTATTTTACTTACAATTACAGTAATTCACAGACAGCTTATTTCATATGAGTGCTGCAAAAAGAAACCTGGAATTCTTAATTTTCGGAAACTTCGCTTTGATATAGATTCTTATCGGTATAAGTTGAAAATGAAATTTTGCAGCACTCTTAGTACAAATTTTTTTATACTCATTATAAACGTATTTCCGATCCTAATTCTAATGATAAATAAGCTATTGCTGAAATAAATTTCTACTGTATAAAGTCAGAATAGATTACTATATTTGTAAAATCAACTTGTTCGTGAGCTAATTGGCTATAAAATAAAGGTGTTTACCAAATAAATCACTATTAAAATAAAAATAAATTAAATAATTGATTTAAAAATATTATTTTACAAATAATTTATTTTACTTGAAATAAACTTGTTTAAATAAATTATTTGTAAAATTAAAAAAATTTATAAAGTAAAAGCAGCACTATAGTATTAAAAAAAAATTCAAGTTATTAATTTTTTTAAAAGTAATTATATGGATTTTCAATAGCCAGAGATGTTTAGTTTATATATCTCACAGGTCGAAATAAGGCAAATCGGGTTCAAATCGGTATTACAAAATCCTGATATGAATCTGATTTGAAACAGATATTTGGCGCAATAGGACCATTAGGATACAATTCAGGTCCATATCGGCATTCAAGGCATATATATGATAGCTCAATAGGTAAATCAATAGAACTTCGAAATTTTACCTAATTGCTCTATCGATTTACCTATTGAGCTATCGGTTTGCTGATATGCCGATATGAACCTGAATTGTATCCTAATGGTTTTCTATTTGCACCAAATATCTGTTTCAAATCAGATTTATATCAGGATTTTGTAAAACTGATTTGAACTCAATTTGCCTTATTTGATCTGTGTCTCTGACTTAAAACTATGCCTGATCATATGCTCATATGCCTTTGATTAGAGTTAGGTTACATAGGTTAGGGTAATGGCAAGTATTATAAATAAAATTGCCTTTTGGACATTTTTAATAAGTGCTTCAAAATAGGTTTAGGTAGCCATTTTTTGTATTTTTTTGTTTGCTGAACTAATCTGGAAAGATTACCCTTTGTGTTACTTTTGTACTATACAAAAATGGCTATCATGTGATTTATTTGTATTTTAATTGGCTATTAGGTCCAAAATATTGTTATACATCTTTAGCCAGAATAGGGTTGGGGCACAGAAAATTTTTGAGGTATGCCTAGTAGAGTTCTACAATTTGATTCAATTCGATTTGATTCAATCAAATATTTGATTTCAAATCCAATTCAAATAAGAAATTTCAAATCAAATCAATTCAAATGACAAAATATTCGATTCGATTTGAAAATATTTAATAAAAATTACAAATAAATTTGATTTAATTTAATTTAATTTGATCAAAACAAATTTAAATCAAGAGCTTATTCGATTTGATCAAATTCAAATATGCATAATATTCGATTTGATTTAACTTTGAGAAACCCTAATGCCCAAAGAGTAAAGTAACTAGCATACCAGGTTATAGCATGTTCATGGCATGCCAAATTTTTAAACCCTATTTGGGCATGCTATTATTAGTAAAATTATATTTTAAATTTATTTAAATAATTTGATTTATTAACAAAAAATATTGTAAAATGCCTATAATATGGACATGGTATAAATTTTAGCTAATGGCATGCCAACTGGTATACAAAATTGTTTAACTGTGCTAGTTACCTTACTAGAAGGTTATGCCTTTAACAAGAGCATGCCTCTTTGTGCTCCAAGTATGTTTTCTATAAATAAAAATTATAATTGACTAATTTATATATATTATTGATTAATAAATTAATATACTAAACTTTATTCTTACTATTTTTTTGAACTTTTAGAAAAAATACTTTGTTTTAGTCTACTTTTTATTAAGAAATATGGTGCAAATCATGAAAAGCTATTAATTTTTAACTATAAAATTTTTTATATATTGTTACAGTACCGGAAGCCTTCTTTAATTCCGATAGAGTAACAATCACACGGCTCCTGAGATCCCTTACTTTGGGCATGAAGCGGTGTGCAAGAGGGGAAGTATAGTTTCTTTTATGTCTGTAAGAAACTACACACTTCTCTGAGGCAGTTCGGTATAAAACAACAAGAGATAATACACAGTTTATTAATTGAACAAGAGGGCTATTCCAAGGTGTCTGTCCTTAGAAATCCCAAGAGTTT